>CANYLF010344721.1:0-15118 GCA_948193215.1 Bocquillonia castaneifolia
CTTATTTTTGTTCTCTTTTGTTGGCTAAAGTTAGTTGGAAATTTTGGGTTTTTCATATTCAATTCTTTAACCAAGGTAAATTTCTTTAATTCTTTGTTCTATCATGCTTAATTTAACCCTATCCATGAATTTTGTGCTTTGATTAGTTCATACTCTCATTGTTGCCCTTTAATGATTATTTTTGAATGTTCAATTATCCTATTAAGGTGACGTATGTTTTGGGTGAATTAATGCTAATGCCTTTGTTTAGAAGTGATTAGAATTTTGTTAGTGATGATTTGGATGTTTTTGGTGAGTTGGTAATGCTTGATCTTGGGGTATGCATATTATTTACCTTTATGCCTTTTATGTGTTTGATAAAATGCCCCAACCAATTTCTACATAATTTTTTATTGTTTTTGTTAACATTCATTATGGCAATTTCATGCATTACTTTGTTTTGTTCATTATCTTCCCCATGCTAGTCAATTTTGGAGCCTTTTTAGTGTGAATAGGATTTGTATGCTTATTACATATTGAATCTCACTAAGTTTTAATTTATGGGGCTGTTTTCTTTATTTTTTTAGGCACATTGCATGTTTAGGGATTTTAAGGCATTTTTCATATAATGTTGGTTTGTGTTAGCATCTAGTCTTGCACTAGTTTGATTTTGCCCATTCATTTTTTTTATTTTTCTTTTGTTTTAGATGTTCTTGGGCTAAGTATCATTGGGTTATGGGTAGAATACTCCAATCGGATTGGAACATGAACGCAGCGGAAATTAAAATTTTTATCCCTTAACCTACCAAGGATCACATGCGTTTCATAAAAACCGAAGGAAGGGTAAACAAAAATTACATTTGTAGATCAATTCGTCGAGCCTTCAGGTTCTGTGTCTTGGTTTATTCGGATCTTCAAAGGTGCTGCCTTTCTAAAAGACACCCACCCTCTACAAGTATCCACACACGAACGAACAATAAACGTTTTGGTTGAATGCTAGTTCAGATTCGTTTTCTCAAAACGAATTAGGGTTTTTCTCTCTCTGCTTCTTTATTCAAAATAAAAGACGACTTGCAGATCTCTATACAATTACCCAAGATATCTTGTGCGATACACACACACACACACCCACACACACACACACACACACACAAGTCTGCTAGGGTTTAAGTTAAAAAATGAATTCTAATTATTATTTATTTTAAACTCCTTTTAAATAATAACAATTTAAAACCTAGTCCTTATCAAATAAGGAATTTATTTTTTTAACCAAATCCTTATTAAAATCCTTTACAGATTATTTATTATTATTTCCTTATCCAATAAGGAAAGATAACTAATTAATTGCTTGTTATAATTTAAATTACGAATTTAAATTTTCTCAAAATTAAATTCGAATCTAAATAACAACTAATTAATATTTGTAATTTAAAATAATCTCATCATTTTAAATAATTATAGAGAGTGATAAACCGTAACCATTATTGTTTGTTCTTAATGTGCGACCCTATAGGTTCAATTAACGTTGGCAGTAGGCCTAAATCACATTTTGATCCTACAAGTCATAAGTGGTCTCTAGCAAGACATTATGACTACCCAAGTTAAACGAAAAGCTCATGATCCGAGACAACCTTAATATTGCTAATGACATAATCCTTTTGTCTCACGATATCTTGATAGAATATAAGGCATGGACAAGATCAACCTTATATCACTCTATCTTTAATTTCTCAAAACCCAATTAGACTGACTGAACAAATGATATTGATTTCCATCAATTCATTTGAGCACGGCCATGAATTTCTCAGTCTCAATCGTCGAGGGGCCTAGAGATATCTCTCTTATAATAAGAGGGACAAATTCCTTCTTAATCACTCATATCTCACTACATGATTCTTATTATGTTCAAGCATAACCTTTATAATCATCAGGTTAAAGACAACGATTGATTATGTCAAAACACAATATTCCTCATGTTGAGAACTATAGCGATCTCAAGACTAAGGATTTAATGACACAACTACTAGAGATTAACTTATGACTTTGATCCATGTATTAATCTCAAGGCGGGTCTGTCCAATATTTGTTCTCAACAAATACATATAAATTTGATTTGTATCTCATACACATATCCATCCCATGAATATCAATCAAATTTCATACTAATCTTAATTCATTGTTATTCCCACAACAATAACCGATTAAGGATATTTAGAATAATTAATAATATTATTCAAGGACATTATTATATAATAAACATGCAAATCATGATAATAATATATTCTCATAAATAGTCAAAATACCATGTCCACAAAATGGGCCTAGGGCACTAATACTAACACCTCATAACTGCACAAGACATTTTTTACCTGCAGAGCTTCACTTTAATTTACCTGAAAGAAAAGATATGAATCATCAGTAAAAAAACAAATGTGTAATAGCTGGAGCAGTTCTTGCAACCCGACAACCATGGATAAGCCCTTGTTATTCCTTTCTCCTCATGAATGCACTAAAACCCTTTGCGCACATAATAAACAGATACGGAGACACATGATCTCCTTGGCGTAGCCCTCTACTAGGAATAATAGGACCACTGTCTTGTCTTTCATGAACAATTGTATAATTTACAGAAGTAACACAATGCATCACCTTAGTTACCCATTCAAAACAAAAGCCCATCTTCTTCATCATTGCCTTCAAGTAACCCCAGTCAATTTTATCATAAGCTTTGGAGATATCAATTTTAAGAGCAGCAAAACGCATTTTACCTTGGCGCTTTCTCTTTAAGAAATGAGTAATTTCTGAGGCTATCGGTATATTATCTGTGATCATCTGCCCCTCTACAAATGCACACTGATTTTAAAAAATGAGCTCCGGTAAGCACCGTTTCATTCTCATCGCCATGATCGTTGCAATGATTTTTTAAACTACATTACAAAGCGAAATAGGTCGTAAATCACCCATAGTCTCAGGAGTTTTCTTCTTTGGAATAAGGACTATCTGTGTATCATTTAACCCTTCCGACAACTTATTTGAGTGAAAAAAATCCTTACAGACTGCGACCACATCCTTTCCTATAATTGACCAAATTTTTTGGTAAAAAGCCGGATTCATGCTGTCTGGCCCAGGACTTTTATCAGGATGCATGCTATTGATAGCTTCCTTTATCTCCAGATCCCTGATAGGTGCAATTAATTCAGAATTTTTGTCACTAGAGACCTTTGTTTCTATGCAGCTCACTATCTGGTCCTAATGACCTGTTGATGGCAAGAACAACTTCTTGAAAATACCCATAAACAATTGAGTTTACCACATTCTCATCTGATTGCCAATTTCCATTCTTATCCTTTAATCGGGAAATCTGATTATTCTTCTTTCGACTAGCAACATAGCTATGGAAAAATTTTGAGTTGACATCACCTTCTTTCAACCAGAAAAGCTTCAACCTTTACTTCAAAAAATCTCTTGTTGCATCAGTAAATCATCCAGCCCCCTTTTAGCAGCCACATAAGCACCAATCCCCACTTCATTAGTTCAAAGTCTAGTGCTTTTAATCTTCTTCTTACATAAATCAATTTTATCTTTATACCCTTTCAAAATAGTCCTTCCCCATTTATCTAGCTCAATCCCACAAACATTAATTTTTTATTGAAAATCCAAAGTATCATCTTTTCTCCAATAGTCAGCCACTACCCCATAGCATTCCTTCTCTTTTAGCCAAAAATTTTTGAATCTAAATTTACAAGTTCGATGAACATACCTTGTAATCTTTAAATCGAGAAAAAGTGGAAGATGGTCTAACGTAGATGTATCCAACGACCATACCTCTGCTGATGGAAACCATACAATCCATTGGCTTGAACAAGGGCTCTATCTAGCCTTTCTTCTACCCAATGAGCTGTTCCCCGAGATCCTTCCTAGGTATATTGATATCCATTTAACCCAATATCAAACAAATCACTATCTTCCACTGCTTGTTTAAAACCATTAATCATCTATCAAGGATGAGAAACTCTACCCTTTTTCTCCGAATAATGGAGAATATCATTAAAATCCCTTATTATACACCATGGGAGATCTGAGCTAGAAGCCAATTCATGCAACAAGTCTTAGGAATCTCTTCTTTGACTTCTCTTTGGGAAACCATAATACCTAGTAAAATGCCACCACCCATGTTGACCAACATTCACCTGAGCATCTATGTAATTTGGTAATTTGTTCATAATAGAAACTATGTCCTGCTTCTTCCACAAAAGGGCTAGCCCTCCACTATGGCCAAAGCAATCCACCACACAACAACCTTCATAATCAATTTGGGCTTTAATAACTTCTATTCTATCTTGCTTTATTAGAGTTTCAGAAAGGAATATTAAAGCCGGCCTTTTGGACTTGACTAAGTCCTTTAATATACGAACTGCTAGTGGATTAGCCATTCCATAACAGATACAAGCAATAACACTCATTTTGCTGGGCGGGCCTGACAACCAGAGCACGCCAGTAACTCATTTTTTGACTCAACACCAACAATAGTTATAGATGGCCTATCTTGAGTCATTGGTCCATCTTGTATGATCTGCATGGTAACACAACTAGTAGCACCTTCCTCATTTAACCTTTTTCGTTTAGGATCCGTTACTACAACCCCCTCCATATCCATAATATCGTGATCTCCGTGATTTCTGGAATCAACTCCTTTTCCTTTTCCAGCTCCTAATTCTAGTTGACTTCTTATCAGAATATCCTCCTTATCACATACATTAGTGCCACTAAAATCTCCCCCATTACCTCCCACAAAAACATTCATTTTCCTTATTTGTAGGCCTTTCCATGTTTAGTAATGTCCTTCTCCATATTTGATCTTCCATCATCATTTTCGACGGCCATAAGCAGTGGTGAGTCCTTGAGCCACTTCTCTCCAATATTCTGCTGAAACCTTCTCGGGGTAGCTCGTAACCAGCTGCCATATGTTTTTGGTATGGAACCCTCACCATGGTCAAAAAGTTGATCACAAAATCGATCTGAATGTCCTATTTTCCCATAGATAAAACAAAAAATAGGTAGCCTCTCATACTTAAATTCAATCCACAACCAATCTTCACCAGCCTTTTTTATCTTCATTTTAGACTTCAATGGCTTGCGAACATCTACAGTAACTTTGATACGAATATAAGACCGCCACACTTCATTAAAATTGTTTGGATCAGATTCAACAAAAGTGCCTATATAGTTACCAATATCCTTTACCATCTTTTCAGACATAAAGCCAATAGGAAGTTTGTAAATTTGAATCTAGAAATCAGTTGCAAACATCTCCACATCCGTTGGCTGGTCATCTTTTGTAATACGTTTCAGCAAAAGTAAATTTTGTTCAAACGACCATGGTCCATTATCCAAAACCCTTCGTATGTCAATTTCATGGAAGAATTGAAACATGTACATATGGTTTCCGAATTCCTTCACACAGACATCTTTACCCTGCCTCCATATATTCGCCAACGTATTCCGTAATGCACTAAAATTTATTGTGCGTTCAGTTAGTACTTTTCCCACTAAGCACCATTGAACATCAATCTTAACATTATCTAACTGAGTCTCCTCTTCAAAAACCAGGTCCTGATCATCTTCCTCGTTCAGATTCATAGCCGCATACTCATTCTCAATTGAACTTCCCATCACACACACAAGATAAAAGATACCAAGAAACAAACTGATTAGAGTAAACAAAATAAGAGCGTAAAGCCTAGAGAACTAAAACAACACAAACAAAGATCAAAGAGGAAACAAAGATTAAAAACTTATCATAGAGACAAAACTAAAAAACTTGTCATAGAGACAAGACATGTATATCTTAGATTATTCTTAATTTTAATGAAATCTAATATAAATTGATTAATTTACCTTTTTATAAAAATTATAATTGTAGTGTTAATTTATTTAATATGCTTTGAAAATGTGTAAATTGTTAAGAGTAATTTTGAAAAAAAAGTAATTAATGTGCTATTAATTTTATTAATGAACTCTTTTTATGCAAATGGTAGTTGATAATATTAATGAGAACACCTAATTAAGGTCCTAAGGTTTTGTGTTGGTCATCGACAATGTACCATAGTAAGTCATTGCAAAGGTAGTTGGACCATAAACATGCAGACAAATTGAAAGCAAAAATAATAGAAATCTAGCCCAAGCTTTGAAAAATCATTACCCTTATTATTAACTATATCCAAACTCAGAAATTAGTAAAAATTCTCAGCCGGTAAAGACATGTTATATTGGAAGCATGTGTTGCACCAACCATATAAAAGCTAAAGTTTAATAGGAAGACGAAGACGAAAATTCAGAAAAAAAAAAAAAAAAGAAAAGAAAAGTAAAGTAAGTAAACGTGTTTCCTCCTGAAATGATATGGAGACTTGACTTCTTCACTGTCTCGTCGTTCGCTGTGATTTTAATCTTTTCGGCATGTCATCTTGGACCGTTGACGTTGTGGTTTTGTTGGTCAAATCGATCGCAAAAAGCCCAATTCAAATGCGATAGCAAAAGCCCAAAATGTTGGGCCCATTTAATAAAGCCCAAATGAAAGCCCACCAATTTCTCATTCTTTCTTCTTTCCCGTTGCTGTTTGGATTTGCAATGAACTCTTCCCCCCTCTTCCTGTTTTAAAGCCAGAAAAAAGAATCCCCAATTTGAAACCCTAAATTGAACACAGTGTCTTTAGTAATGGATTCATTTCAATCGGCTTACAAAGAAGACGAAGACGAGGAAGGACCCACTATCCCTCAAAACAATGCCCCTCCTGATCCGGCTTCAACCACTGTAATTGTGCCACCAGAACAGCTGCAAAACGACACCGAACAGCTGCAAAACGACACAGATACATCACAAAACGGGGACTCGGTGAACAAACAGCAAGATCAATTCATATCAGAATCGGACCCAACAACAACAACATCCAACGACCCAAAATCACCTAAAGAAGAAGAGATGGAAGAAGATGAAGACGACGATGACGACGATGAAGAAGACCCGCCTCCTAAAAAGCAAAAGCACCTCTCCTCTTTAACACAACAACAAGACCATCAACAGCAAGAGCAAGAAACTGTAGCCATTGACGGCAGTAACCTACCCAATGAAGCAAAGACCCCAACTTTAGCAGCAGCAGCAGCACAAGCTACAGCAGCAAAGAAGAAATCAAAGAAAAAGAACACTAATAATGTGTGGGTTACGAGATCAACTCGTAAAGGTAAGAAAAAATCTAAACCAAATACCCAAAATACCCCAACTGAAGATACTGTTTTGATCACTCCAGTACCTAGATTACAAGATAAAACGGATGATACTCCTGATATGACTATATGCTTATCTAAAGTTTATAAAGCTGAGAAAGTTGAGTTAAGTGATGATAGATTAAGTGCTGGAAGTACTAAAGGGTATAGAATGGTGAGAGCTACAAGAGGTGTCAGTGAAGGGGCTTGGTATTTTGAGATTAAACTTGTTAACATGGGAGAGTCTGGACATACTCGACTCGGTTGGGCCACTGAGAAAGGGGACTTGCAAGCTCCAGTTGGGTATGATGGGAACAGTTTTGGGTATAGAGATATTGATGGGAGTAAAGTGCATAAGGCTTTGAGGGAGAAGTATGGTGAGGAAGGGTATAAAGAAGGTGATGTTATTGGGTTTTATATTAATTTACCTGATGGTTCGTTATATGCTCCTAAACCACCTCATTTGGTTTGGTATAAAGGTCAGAGATACGTTTGTGCCCCTGATGCTAAGGAGGATCCTCCTAAAATTATACCTGGTGAGTTTTTTTATTTTTATATTTGTTTATAATGTCTTTCATAAGTTATTCTTCATCTTTTCTTTTCAAGAGATTCTTGTTCTATGTGTTGTTATGTTGAATTATGGAGCTTGTGTTTACAGTTGAAGTTACGTACTGTATTGGCTGGATTTTTCCAGAGTTGTTCTTTGATCTTTGTTAACGTTCTGGTTGATGAGGTCTTTCAGCTGGTTAATGGTACTGCTCTGGTTTTCAACTGGATAGGAGCATCTATGGGATAGGCAAAGTACTCTCGCTCTTTACCTTTTGTGGTGATAGGAGATACATTTTCAATCCTAGCTATTTGCTTTTTTTTGGTTCTTTCTTGTTTTTATTCATAGAATAGCAAACTTGAATCCAAATCTTACTTTTTAGCCAAGTGTATGGATTTAAAGAAAGCTGATCAGTTGTATTAGAAATGAACTGGTAAGAAGAAGAAAGCAGTGCGGATCATGTGGGAGTGCAAAGTTATGGAATATGTTGATAAATTATTTTCTGATTTTGTGTGGTTGCTCTATAGTTATAGAAATTCTTGAGCAAGCATACCTTGTTCTTCCTCTAAATATTGTTTTGCCATGCAGGAAGTGAGATGTCTTTCTTCAAAAATGGGGTATGTCAAGGTGTTGCTTTCAAGGATTTATATGGTGGTCGTTACTTTCCTGCTGCTTCAATGTACACCCTCCCAAATCAGCCAAACTGTGTGGTCAAGTTTAACTTCGGTCCTGACTTCGAATTCTTTCCTGAGGATTTTGGTGGGCGTCCAATTCCTAAGCCCATGTTTGAAGTTCCGTATCACGGGTTTGAGAATCGTGTTGAAAATGGTGTGTCCAGTGAGCACAAACATTAACCATTTTGCTGTCTGTTGGAGTTTGAGGTTAATTCATAGTTTAGGATTTTATTTGTAATTTTAGTTATTCTTGAATTAGGATTGACGGATAAATTAGTCCGATTTGCAAACTCAAATTTTTACTCAGAAAAAAAAGTTAATTCTTTATTTGTGCAATGTAATACTGGTCCATGAGCTCGATGATATTTTTATATAGTTTTTTGGGTGTTTTTGAGTCTCATTATAGCATGAAAGCACTAATTTTAGCATTTGTAATTGAAGTGTAAAGATTTAAGGGTTCTTTACAAGCCAGATGTTCCAGAAATTTTTGAATTATTTCATACGAGATTTGCTATTTTGATATTGCTATATATGTATGTATGTATGCATGCATGCACATATATATGAGTTCTTTCTATAAGATGGTGAACATGTGGAAATTTTTTTCTTCTCAGAAATGGACAATGCAGGTTTGTCTTCGTTCGGGTTGGCAGGCAAGAGCCATTGTATGTTGGTGATTTTTTTTTTTTTCTAGTTTCTTATAGAAAAAGATCTGAAACACTACCAATCACACCGTTGAATTCTATTGTGCACGAATTTAAATTGTTTGCAGAATTTCTATTTCTTTGTTTTGAGACTGATTAGGATGAATCTCCTTTTGTGGCTAAAATGTTCTGACAGCCTTTTTTTTTTGGTTGATAGGTATTGAGTGACCACTTTCTTGAAATTGTAGGGAGGCAAGGCAGATGAAGTGATTGATCGATTGAGGGAAACAGTCAGGTTAGGTCCAATGCTCTTATATTAGAGTGTCGAGTATAATTTTATCTGAGAAAATTGTTTTATGGACAGTTAATTTCATGTATGCGCATTGGTAAGTAATTGCATATCCTGTGTTATGTGAGTACTGAACTCTGCTGTTGTTATTTGGCTCCTATTTAAAGTAGTTTTCAAGTCTTATTACTTGCACTGAACGTGCTAACTAGGAGAGAGGAAATTCATCAAACTCCTTGAATATTATACTGTAGTGGAGACTTCAAAATGAGCAGCACGAGTAGTGAAAAGAAAGATTCAGTTATAATATAGCTGCATGACAAAAAAAAAAAGGTTATTTTTTTGCTCCCTTGATAAAGATGAATATATGCAGCTGAAACTAACACATGTTAAAAGATTATGGATTTATGATTAATTCCAGTATTACTCTAGACCACTTGTGGTCATTGCATGCTTCATATACATAGCTTTCCTGTAAGTGGTGAAATTCATGGAGGTTGTTACATCTGTGGTCATAAGCACTTTCTTATAATCTCAAGGGTGAGAAAAGAGAAGAAAAGAAAATCTTTTAACTGCTTTTCGTCGTATTTTTCCACAAGATCCCAGATAGAGCTCAAGTATAACTGTCGTGTGTTTAATTTGGTTATACTGCTATTGAATTGGGGAGTTTAAACCCTCTTGAGAAGATAAGGGATGGAGAGGTTGGTGCCTCTTAGAAGGGAAGGGTGAATTTTTCCTGAAAGATGGTCTTTTCTTCATATGTTGTATAGTTCTTTCGGCGTAGAGCTTATGAAACACAGGCAAAGTTCTCTCCTTGAACTTGAGAATCACATAGAAGAGAAGTCTAAAAGCTACGAGAAGGGCCACAACGGCAGCTAAATCCCACCATTTTGAATGGTCTAGACTGATGCCAAGAATGCTTTGGAGAACATCTTCGCCTTTAAGTTTTGGGTCACCTGGTACTAAAGGATCAAATTCCATCCCAATCATGTCGTTTTTGAATGCTCCCTGCATTTCCATTATACTGGTGGTGAGAATTAGATACAGAAATGTTACATTTGCATGACTTTTATTGGTGTTGTGTGTGTTTTTGAGAACCCCATGATAAAATTCAATGTAAAGCAATTCCTCTAACAATCTAGTAGAGTATCTTTTTAGGGCAAAAGTCATAGATTAACATCTTATACTACCATTATCCAGCCTTTATGATCTTGTAAATGGTGCATGGTGTTTTTCCAGATTCAAAGTTTTGAAGTGGTGGTCCCTCTTTCCTTTGTTACAAATTTGCAATCGTCTTTATTTGCAGCCAAAGACATTCCTAAGGTCGTCTTTGCGTTCTGGACTGAAGGTCTCACGTGTACAATGAATTTTTTTTTTTTAAGGGTTTGTTTGGTATGGATGAACTTCATGAAATTTTATAGAAGTCATTTTCAAATCCATGGTTTATGTGTTTGATATAAATGAAAATTCATTTATTATACTATTTTATTAAAATTTTGGAATTGATCATTGCTAAACCAAATGAAACACTTATAAAAATTCATTTGGAAATAAATTAAATTCCACACTAGAATGGGACTAAACAAGGGGTAAGATTGAAAATCGGTAGCTTTCAAGATGGATTGATAAAGTTATCGGCATTTGATTTTCTTTACCTGCAAACCCCATGCCCCAAAATTGATATAAGAAACTGGGTACCGCCAGAAAATTTTGGGAAGATCAGGCAGCAATCGAAAGAATCCAGAGGTCATCATCATAATTCCCTGAAAACAAACATAAAAAAAAAATAACAATTTCTAGAAGGAAGATAAAAAAAATCAAGAAGTAAAAGAACAGCAAACACTTGGTTTCCTTACAATGTATCCAGCTCCAATAATGATCCCCATTAAGAAATTTGGGACAAGCGAAGCTATAGTCATCATACAGCTCTCTACTGTTGCTACGCTGCATAAAAGGTCTATGCAGGCAAACGTAAAGTGTGAAAATTCAGTTCTAAATTTCACCATGTAAAAGATAATAGTTGCAGCTGAAGTCGACATTGCAACCAAGTACGGAAATGAAGAGAGGAAGTTTGACAGTATATATACTCCAACTCCATAATGTCCATTGAGCCTCTCTTTATAAAAAACCTGCTCACGGGAGTTGTTAATTAATTAGAAATCCTCTGCACAAAGCATGCTAGAGGCATCAGGCATAGATATTTCTTGTCGAAAAGAAGTGATTTATACCTTCAGTTCTTCAATGAAGGAAGGGAAGCCTCCAATGGACATGAATGTCATAAAACCTGATATGAATCCACCGCAAGCTCCACGAGCCAAGATTGCAGTGTAGCCACTTCCGACGCCATGAAAGATTGTCCCGACGCAGATAGATAATGCAATGTAGATAGCAATCCTTACCCAATAATACCCCAGATCTCTCCACATGTTGATGAATGATCTCTGTGTCAATATTGAAAGTTGCTTCCACCAGCTTGCCTGCCTTTCCCCTTTTCTTTTCATCTCAAGATCTTTCTGCAGCACAAATTCATGCTCAACAACTTTAAAACACTTGTCCATTTCCAAGTCATATATAATGCAGCAATTCTTATATCGACTAGCTTACACTGGCCAAGATTTGTCTAATCCTAGCTTTTGCCCTTGCTGCATGGTTAGAGATCCTGTATTTCTTAATTAAAGCCATTTTGATTTCTGCAGTAGGTAAATCTTCCAGGGAATCAGACAACATTTGAATTTCCTGGAATCGATGAAACCACAAAAGTACTGTTATTCAACGACATAAACTCTACGAAACAATACAACTTATAAAAGCTAAAATTTTACATGCTTAATCATAGTGAAATGCCACCCAAAAAAAATGCAACATAAAAGTCCCTTGTACAATTGCACATACTCTTTGAGCTCCCATCAGAGTTGCAGTGACTAAATCAAAGTCTGAATTAATACAACGCAGAAAATGATCGGAAGGATTTCTTCTACTCGGGCATGGAAATCCAGCCTCAGCAAAAAACTGCAAAATTAGCTGGCAGGTTAGACTACTTAGAGGATGGAAGTAACATACATATATAGCTCAATTAACACATAAGACAATCGTCGTCACCTCTATCGCCATCTTTGCTTCTCCAAAATAAACAACTTCACCACCAGACAACAGGAAAAGATCATCAAACAATGCAAAAACTTCACTACTAGGCTGGTGAACTGAAGAGATAACCGTCCTTCCATCTAAAGCTATATTTTTAAGAGTTTGAATTACAAAAAAAGCAGAGGCACTATCAAGTCCAGTAGTAGGTTCATCAAGAAATAAAAGATGGGGTCTAGTTAGTATTTCAAGTGCAATGCTTAATCTTTTCTTCTCTCCACCACTTATTCCTCTCATATGCCAGTTTCCAATTAACACATCCCCACAATCTTGGAGACCCATTTCCATTATTGTTCCTTCTACAATTCCTTCAATCTCTTCTTTACTAATGCTGCCTGGAAGCCTTAAATGAGCTGAGTAAGTTAAGGTTTCTCTAACAGTTAGAGTTCCCAGTAATGTATTCTCTTGTGTCACATAAGCCTGAATTAAAAAAAAAAAAAAAAGAAAGAAAGTCAGATGAAATTAATTAATGAGGACTCGACATGAACTTTATGATATATAATTTCAACTTTGTTTAGGGATAATTCTTGTTTTTACTTTAATTTCTTGGGTTATAAGTATATATCATATATTGAATACAATTAACTTACAGCACCACCATAGCCAAGGCTCCTCTTCTTCCCATCAACTAGAACATTTCCAGTAATTAGAACATTTCCTGAGAGTCTACCTGCAGCATTTCAAGGATGTTTTTTTTTTTTCAGTTTTATAAGTACATTAATTTATCAGGTCATATAATAAAATGTGCTTACAAAATCTTCTGTTTTGCTATATGAAAAGTCATATTTTAGTCACTGTCAAAATCAAAATTTTAAGTAATTGAGCTTTTCAGGAACCAATGACAATAAATCAAGAGTTCATTAAGAAAGAAAAAAAATGAATTAATAAGCTACTATAGGGGATGGGATGTCATATCATAATTAATTTCCCTGGCATGGGGTATTGCCAATTTTAGTACAGATAATTTGTTGCAATAAATAGGATTGGGATTTTTGGATGAAATTAAACATCATAAAGAGGACATCTGCCCTATACCATCTCTTCATAAAAATACTGCCTATTATTATTGTTGCTGTTATTGTTATATCCACAACCATATATCTTATATCAATTTAAAAAATCATTTCCTTTTTCTGCCTGATTCTATTTGAGATTTTTTTAAAAATATTTTAATCGACAATTTTTTTCATCTAACTATTTAATTTGGATTTTTTTTACTCTCTTTAATTATCATTCATTGAGATATTTTTTTCTGATAAAATGTAAAATATTTTAAATTTAAAATTAGCTATTAATTTAGTGTTGTGAAAAAAATATAAAACTAAATGAGTATTTTGAACATTTCAAAATAATTATGTAAAAAAAAACAAATACAGATACACAAAGGAGTAGGATTTAAATTGAGGTGATTTTGTAGCTAGATTAGGGGAAAAGGGGGACAGACAATTAATGATACACACAAGTACTATTTATTGACATTTAGTTTCTTATTAAACATGTGGTTATCACCATAATTATTGAAGTAGAGTTGAAATACTTGTCCATCTACTAAAGCATTCTAATAGTGAGGAGTTAATTATTTTCATGGTCCCTCAACTTATGTGTTGTAACAGAACTGTTTCTAAATTGACTTTTATAACATTAATATCCTTCAACTTAAAATTTTATTTCACTAACGGTCCTTTTTTTTTTTTAATTTTACCCTTGGCTAATATGTTTTTATTCCTTGAAATTGTCCAACATCAACTTTGGCAACTAAATTTTAAATATATATATTCAATTTTTTTATGTAAAATAAAATATTATTAAGAAGTTAAAATTATTTCATCAGTATATTATTACTTTTTAAAGTAATACTAATATTTTGTTATATCCTAAATTAATGCACTATGCAAACCTATTATCTTTATTTAATTAGTATTAAATTATTCTAATATTTTATTTAAACTATATTTTGTGATTTAAGTATATTTTTATAATATTTGTTTAAAAATTAAATAGTTAATAGAATATTTTTCATAAAAAATGCTTGAAATATCCATAATATATTTTTGTATAGTGAAATATATTAATATAAAAGAAACTAAATTTACTATGAACATATGTGTATTAAGGTATTATTTTATTTAGCAAGTAATCAATTTAATTTTTTCATGTTAGTTTTTTTATTGACATGTTATATTATAATTAATGATGAAATAAAAATTTAATTCTTAAATTTAATTTTTTTTTTGTGAATAATAAAGTATGAAGACTTTTTTTTTTGAATTTTTACTTTTATATGACCATATTCAAATACAGAGTAATATATAGGACAAAGGGTCAAATTAGTACACCAACTTGTGACACGGGATCAAATTAAGGAAAGTTGAAAAAAAATTGACAATTTATTCTCCAACTTCTATTTAGCGGCTCAAATAGGTGCACAATGTTAATTATCATTTATTAAAAATTCATAAAAAAATTCATTTTATCAAAATTTCATCTAATATTTTATATGTGAATTATAAAATATTGAATTCAAATTTTAAAAAATTAAAAAATTAATTTTGACTAATAAATTATTTTTTAAGTATTTTTAATGAAAA
>CANYLF010345053.1:0-13845 GCA_948193215.1 Bocquillonia castaneifolia
TGTGCGCCATCAACAAAAACTTTTCTCAAAGATTTCTCTTTTTTTAGTTTTTATATATAAAAAAAAAAATATAGATTATCATATATATATATATATATATATATATATATATATATATATATATATATATATATATATATTATAATTTAAATATAAAGTTTATGATTATAAATAAGGTAACGATTTAAAATATTTAGTGATAAAATTATTTTTATATGTATAACATTTATGTGTTTATTACATGAACACTTAAATAAGAATTATTACGAACTTGAAAACAAAAGCAATATTGCGAGCTTGAAAACGAACAATCTCTCATAAGTTTATAATTGAATTGTTCACAAATATAAATGGGCCAAACAATTTAATATTCAAACTCAGCTCATTCAATTAAATACAGTAAAACCTCGATAAAATAATATTGTTGGGATCAAAGAAAAATATTATTTTATTGAGATTATTAATTTATTGAACAGTACTTTGGTATATTTGTTTAAATTGAGACCGAGAAAAATTATTATTTAATCAAGGCTATTAATTTATCAGATATTAATTAATCGAGGTTTTACTGTAAAAATAAAATTAAGTTTGAGTTTAGCTCATTTAATTAAATAAACAAAAAATTGAATTGAAACTTAGTTTGTTCAGTTAACCACGAGTCTAAGGTAATAAACCTATGGGGTCACCAAATTATAGCCGAATTTTAAAAAGGGTCCTAATCTTTAGTTTGTTTCCTTTTGGTTACTAGACTTTCAATTTGTTTCTTTTTGTTAACCAGGTATTTATTTCATTTCAATTGGAGGTTACCTATTAAAATTAGTGGTTAATTTATTGGAATTCATAACTAATTTACCATGTCAACAAGCTCTTACATGTCATGTCATGTTTTATGTGGCCGTTGAAAAACCTAAATCCTAAAAAAACCCTAAATTTTCACTTTTTAATTTTAGCTACCTAGAAAATGAAATGATATGCAATAAATGGTTGACATGATAAATATGTTGAGAATATACTTTCTTTGTTCACCACATTGAAAATCAACTACTAATTCCAACAAATCAGCCATCAATTGCATCATGTAACCTATAATTGAAATAAAATAAAAGTCCAGTAACCAAAAATGAACAAATTAAAGATCAGAACCTTTTTGAAATCCAAGTATAGTTTGATGACCCCACGGGTTTATTACCCCAGGAGTCTCACTCATTAATTAGCTAAATATCGAGTTGTTCACAACTACCTTTGTTGATTTACATTTCTATTTGGCATCTACCTAGTCCGGTTACAACCTTCGGATTTTAGATAAAGATCTTGCCACAATATCTTATTTTATTTTCGATAACTTGATTGGCAAAGTATTTAATTTTTAAATGAAGCCCATAATTATACAGTTAAGAATCAATTATTATGTCCTTGTTTCGTAATTTGGAAAAGTGCATATGGATACCCTGTGGTTTCATCTATTTTCAATTAAAGGATCGTGGTTTTTTTTTTTCTGATAATCGATTTTTACATTATCTAAATCAATTGGTTTTTAGTCTAATTCTCCATTATTTTTGAGTTTAATTAGCACTTATTTTGTTATATTATTATAATTTACAGTTTTACGATCGAATAGGATCAAACCGGAGCGAATTCGGAGTCCGGAAGAGGGAGAAATTGCATTTTAAAGTTTTTGGCCGGACCTAGGGTTGGACCGGCCAGGTTCGGCCGGAATACACCCAGATCTGGCCAAAAAGGCAGAAACCTCCCAGGCCAGGTCCGGCCGGAATACACCCAGATCCGGCCGAAAAGGCAGAAACCTCCCAGGCTAGTCAGAGCTGCCAGGTCCGGCTGGGCATCCTTTAGGCATTCCCTTGTGTGCTTCTAGGTCAGTTTTGGGTCGAACCGGGTGGTTTTGGGGCGGTTTAGTCCGAATTTTAGTAGTTTTAGGGTATTTTTAGGTCTAGATAATTGTTACACTATATATAGGAGTTGTTTTAATTATTTGTGGGAGGGCAGTAGCTTAGTTTTGAGAATTTTCAGCAGAGTTCTGACGTTATTTTTCTTTGGAGTTTCTTTTGGTTAATTTAGAGATTCAAGCTATTTCTTTTGGGATTTGAAGCTTGTGATCAACATTGAGACTAAATTTATTCTAATTTAATTAATTTTCATTATGTTTCTTATTTGTTTATTGCTTTTAATTAGTTGTCTGATTGTTCTTATGATGAATCGTAACTAATTTTTCTACTAGAGTGAGGGATGAAGTCTAGTAGGGGGTGATTTAATTACTAATGTTTGGAAAGATTATTTATTTATAGTTTTTCTTGTTTTCTTCAATTAAATTAATTTCCAAGAGCTGATTTAATATATTTCTTGATTGGCCACCTAGAATTATATTTGTTAGGTTTATTGTTCAAGGGATGGCTTGAAATAAATCGGATTTGGGAATTAAACTTGTTTAGATGTTAATACGGAAATGGCAATTAACCCAATCTTGATTTAAAAACTTCGCTTAATGGGTTTGATTGTTTTTAATCGGTGTGCATCGAAAGAGCAGCATAACTGGTTCAATTAAACATGTTTTTTTTGCCTTGGGAAAGGATTAAAATATTTTGGTAAAGTTTTGCTTAATTGAATTTTAATTAGTGATTGAATTACCCCTCTAGATGGATTCCTAAGCTCTAGTGTTTTTATTTTTGGACTTTCTTATCAATTTAAATTGTTTTTAGTTTTTAATTAATTTTTCTTGCTTTAATTTTAATTGTTGAATTTGGTTGAGTTATTAATTAGTTTTAAATTTTCTCAAAAATCAAATCAAGGGCATTCGTTTTAATTTCTTGTTAATTATGCCTTTAATTGAAAAATTAATTGTTAACCGATTTGTCCCTGTGGATCGACCTCGTAACCCGATTTTGTTACTTCGATAATCCATACACTTGTGGATAGTTTAACTGATTTTTCATGCATTTTATCATCTTTTTTCATGTTTTATGATTGTATTTATCTTTGAATATCTTAATGAAAATTGATGATTATTATTTTGAGCTTATTTGTTTTATCTCTTTGTTTCCATCATATGCATTTTGATTATCTATTTTAAGGATCCATCCATCCCCTAATGCATATGATATCAAATTGTTCCCTTGTGCTTATATTATTTATCATTTATACTTTAACTTTGTATTTTTGAGTTGACAAAGGGGGAGAAATTTATGGATTCCTTAATTGGATTGGATTGAAATTCACCTTTGGACTTAAAAATGAATCTTAAGTATAATTGGTAATATTAATGTACAACTTCCTTAGCTTTGGATACTAGCTGCTACTTTGCTTTGGTAAGATGCACAAGTTGAGGGGGAGCAATTTCCATCAATCCACACACTTAAAACAACCTTTTTTACTTTGTTTTTGCTTAATTATTTCAATGGTTGTCAAACTCAAAAAGGGGGAGATTGTTGGCCTTGCTAGGACCAATCCATCATATTTTGAGCTTAACAACCTTTATTTTGCATTTAACAAAGTTTCTAAGTGTGTACATTGAAGATCTTTGAGCAAAAGTCAAAACTAAAAAATGACCTGTAATAAGCGCCCGCGAGATGGATATCGCCCCCGCAACTATCATACATCGCGTTCGCGATTAGCATTTCGCCCCTGCGATTAGCATTTCACCCCTAGGATTCCAGGTGTACATTTGGGTACATTTGGGTGAAAAATGCAAGCTACTGCCTTACTGTTTCACACCCACAGTCAAGAAATTCGCGCCCATGATATTAAGAACCAGAAAGCACGTTTTAAGGGCATACTCTGGTCTAACATATCGCCCCCGCGATGGATGAAATCACCCCCACGATTTCAATACCCATAAGACACATTTCAAAGGCATTCTCTGGTTGATCATATCACTCCTGCGACTTCAGGAAGCAGAAGGCACCTTTCAAGGCATTCTCTGAAGAATGATATCGCGCCTGTGACATACGGAATCGCCCCTGCGACCTTCGCTTGATTCTGAGGCAAAATTACCGTTGAACAACTTTTCAAAATGTGCGCCCTTGACCATGGTTTCGCGCTCACGATTTTGGATAATTATGACTTTTGTTTTCAAATTTCAACTATCCATTAGAGACTCCCTTTGGACTATTTCCAACAGCTAGTTTTGGGGTTTATGGCTATAAATACCCCCTCTTAATTGTGTTTAATTAGATAACACACATTCTTAGATAGCCAAACTTTTGTTCTTTCATTTTCTAAATTCTTTGTAAATAAATTCATTTGTGAATTTATTGTGTGTGGGTAGTTATAGCTCTAGAGCATTTGTTGCTTGGGTTGAGTGATCTTTCTACCTTGTACAAGTGTCAATCTTTGTGAGGATTGGGAAACACTTAGGTAGGTTTGATGTTAGCCTTGTAAACACTAGGTTTGGTGTAAGCCTTGGTAAACACTAGGTTCGGAGAGAGCCTAAGCAATATTCTTTGAAAATGTTGAAGATAGCCTGTGAAATCTTCATTGTAAAGGTTGGAGATAGCCAGTTAAATCTCCTTGTAAAGGGCGTGAGATAGCCTGTGAAATCTCACATTGTAAAGGTTGAAGATAGCCTGTGAAATCTTCATTGTAAAGGTTGGATATAGCCTGGTAAATCTCCTTGTAATCCATTTGTGGTAGTGGAACCCCAAATTGTGTATTTGGAAGAAGTGAATGTAGGTCAAGAGTTGGACAGAACAACTATAAATTTTCTGTCTATTCTCCAAAGCAATTTTTATTTTCTATTCTGCACCAATTCACCCCCCCCCCCCCCCCCTCCTCCTCTTGGGCATTTCAAAACTGGCACTTCTAAGCTGTAGAGAGCATACATTAAGTCTTCCAAACTTGAATGGAAGGCAAACCGTTTCCCATGAGACCTTACACAAAGATCAACCCTTATAATCACCCTTCCAGAGAACATTTCTCGTATATCCATCTAGAATATGAGAGATAGAGACAGGCATATGAAAAAGAGACATGAGATGGATTGGAAGACTGCTCAAAGTTGATTTAATTAAAATCAAGCGGCCAGCATAAGATAAACAGGACCCCTTCCATAATGCCAACTTTCTACAAAATCTACTTACTAACAGATCCCAATCCTTTGCAGATAACTTTTTAAAAGACAGTGGAACACCTAAATATGAGATAGGTAAAGAGGAAACCTGATATTGCAAAATCTCTACACAATGATTTATGAAAGGACTCTGAACTCCAATTCCAATCAAAGAGCTTTTACAATAATTAATCTTCAGACCAGATATAGCCTCAAAGCATCGAAGAACTATGACCAAACCCATAACTTCAGACTCTTCGGTAAGTAGGAAACATAGGGTGTCATTGGCAAACTGAAGGATAGAAGTAATAGGAGATTCTTCCTTTAACCGAAACCCTTCTAAAAAATCAGAGGAGATAGCTTTGTCAATCATCTACTTCAGACCTTCCACTACCAGAACAAAATGGAAAGGAGATAGAGGGTCTCCTTGTTCAACTCCCTTCTGTAAAAAAAATGGGCTTGGAGGGAGAACCATTAACAAGAACAGAAGTAGAAGATCCTTCTCTGCAGCTTTGCATCCAATTCTGCCACTTCGATGAAAACCCCATTTGTGACATTACAAAGGAGAGAAAAGTCTAGGAAACACCATTAAAAGCCTTGTGAAAATCCAGCTTCAGAAGAAAAGTTGGTCTTTTGGTTTTGTGAACATGATAAAAAATATCCGATGCCACAAAAGAGCACTCATGTATACTTCTTCCATGAATAAAAGCAAATTGAGTGCTTGAAATTATATGTGGAAGAATGCTTTGAAGTCTAAAAGATAGTAACTTGGAAAGGATTTTATATATGCCATTTATCAAACAAATGGGCCGAAAATCCTTTAGCTTGCATGAACCCTGAACCTTCGGAATAAAAATTGTAAATGGTGATTTAAGAGAATTTGGAAGGAAACCTGATGAATGAAAATTGCTCTAGAACCTTAATAATTTCCCCTTTCATAACTGGCCAAGCCCTCTTGTAAAAGTAAAAATTAAACCCATCTAGACTCAGGGCTTTGTTCTCACCGCAAGAAACAATGGCTTTCCAAATCTCTTCTTTGACAAGTTGCCTACCAACATGTCATTCTCTTCATGAGAGAGAGGAAAAATTCATAGAGCCGAGGTCATAGGGAATATCTGCTTTATCTTTGAACAAGTTGCGGTAAAATTTAAAGATAACATCTTTGATATTTATAGGGTCGACATGAGTCCCATCATCATCTTCACTTTTTATGATTCTGTTGCATCTGGAATGAGCTGAAGCTACTCTATGAAAATAAGCAGTATCATTATCCCCTAAAAGAGTCCACTTTGTTCTAGAATATTGATGCCATATAGACTCTTTCTGTTTCTTCTTCCTGTACAATTGGGCTTTGAGATTCCCAATTATAACACGTTGATCTTCTAAAAGAGGCCGAACCACTGTGTTAGAAGATTTATCAATAATCTCCTTTTCCAATCCCTTAATCTCGTCATCCACATTGCCATATATCTCCCTATTCCATGTTCTAATAACACTGCGAAAAAACTTTAGTTTACAAGACAAAGAAACATTAAGGTTCTCCACACAAATCTTCTTCCAGGCATCCAAAATAAAAGGATAGAATCTCTCATCTTCCCACCACATGTTGAAGGATCTGAAAGGTCTGCTACTTGAGTTATAATTAACTATTTATAAATAATTGGAAAGTGGCCTGAGAGAATTGAATAAACCGTAGAAATAGCTTGAAAAGGCCATAAAGAAGCTATAGAGTTTGAAACCATGACTCTGTCAATTCTATAAATTAAAATAGAGTTATGCCAAGTATAAGAACGACCGTAAATAGGCAAATCATGAAGCTTAGTGAAATTAACAAAATTCTGAAAGTCTAGCATTGGTTGATTTAAAGAACCATTAGATCTCTCCTCTAGAACTAGAACTTCGTTAAAATCTCCAAAGATGATAATATCAGAATAACCAGCAAGCAAATTAATAAGATCAGCCCATAACAAACATCTATCGATAGCATCATTAGGTGCATAAATAAGGAGCAGATGACCATGAAATTCGTGATTTACAAAATGAACTAACATCCATCTCGAGGAGCTGGCAACTAAAGAAATGCTTAGCCTTGCAGTATTCCATGAAATAAAAAACCCACCTGAGGCTCCATTGGATGGGACAAAGAGAAAATTAAAATCTCTGCGATTCTAAAAGGAGCTAACTTGCATAACCTCAACAAATTCTTTTTTCATATCAACCAAAGTAAAAAAAAAATCCAAACCATTGGTAACAATGAGAGACTTAGGAAAAAGCTGTTTTGAAGAGTTCTGAAAACCCCCTCTACAGCTCCATGACAGAAAATTAAGAGACATAAATAATGAAGAGTGAACCTAGATAGCTAAGGAGAAATCAGGCCGTAGCCATAATTTCCTCAATTCATTGCACAACTGAACCAATGCCAACTCCCAAATTCCATGTTTCGTATTCAGCCTTAGGCTCGTTCCCACATTATTGAGTTGTTCACAAATCAACAAGTTCCGATTGCATATGTCAATGCTGGTCATATATGTTCTTGAGTTAATTCCAACCGAGGATACTGCACCACTTCTTTGTAAAATTCTCCTGGTTTTTTGCTTCCTTGATTGAGTGTTTAAGCAAACCTGAGATGGGTTCCCATTCTACTCCATTACACCATTGGTATCAGATTCTATTGCCTTTTCCCTTGTTATATCTTCAGCAACAACTTCGACCTCTCCTTCTGTTGTTTGAATATGCTGAGTGGGTAATTCTTTGGTGTTTCCACTGTAAATCCTGGTGGAGATTTGGCCTTTTCAGATCAGATTTTATCTTCCTCTTCCAATTCAATGTCAGTATCCAAATCAGAAACTTCATCAAAATCCTTCGTGAACTTGAAAGGGGCAGAAGATTCGAAAACATAAATCTGAAAGGATTCCGAAAGCATCTGAATAGTGAATTTTCCATTGATAGGACTCCCACACCAAACATGAGGCATGTTGGCCTTGGTGGCACCAATCCATCTTATTTTGAGCTTAACAACCTTTTTTTGCATTTAACAAAGTTCCTTAAATGTGTAGGTTGAAGATTGTTAAACAAAAGGCAAATTCGAAAATGACCCGTAAATCGCGCCCGCGATACCACAATCGCCCCTACAATTTACGAAGCCAGAAAACATGAAAGTCTCTAGAACTTAAAATTGCGCCCGCAAACTACTAATCGCCCCTGTGATATAAAAGACAAGAAGATATAATTTTAAGGCATTCTCTGTTTCTACTATCGCGCCCGCGATTTCAGCAAGCAGAAAACACAAGTTTCTGATCCTTCATATCACGCCCGCGATGTAGAAATCACCCCCGTGATCTCTTGAGGCAGAGGACACGTATCAAAGGCTTTTTCTGATGATCAATATCTTGCCCGTGACAAGGGAATTCACCCCCGTGATTTCATAGTCAACATGACCGCTGGAAGATGTTTCAAATGTCGCACCCACGATAATGATTTCGCGCCCTTGATTAAGGGTAATCATTGACTTTTGATTCAAAATCATCTATCTGTTTGAGACACAATTAAGGTTGTTTCTAACAGCTAGTTTTGTGGTTTATGGCTTTAAATACCCCTCTTAATTGTGTTTAAAAAAGATAACACACATTCTTAGATAGCCAAACTCTTGCAATTAATTTTTCTAAATTTCTTTGTAAATAAATTCATTTGTGAATTTATTGTCTGCGGGTAGTTAGACCTCTAGAGCATTTGCTTCTTGGATTGAGTGTTCTTTCTACCTTGTACAAGTGTCAATCTTTATGAGGATTGGGAAACACTTGGGTAGGTTTGGTGTTATCCTTGTAAACACTAGGTTTGGTGTAAGCCTTTGTAAACACTAGGTTTGGGTTGAGCCTTGGCAAACTCTAGGTTTGGAGAGAGCCTTTGAAATTCTCTTTGTAAAGGTTGAAGATAGCTTGTTAAATCTTCATTATAAAGGTCGTGAGATAGCCTGTGAAATCTCACATTGTAAAGGTTGAAGATAGCCTTTGAAATCTTTGTTGTAAAGGTTCTAGATAGCCTATCAATCTTCTTGTAATCCATTTGTGGTAGTGGAACCCCAAATTGTGTATTTGGGAGAAGTGGACGTAGGTCAAGAGTTGGACTGAACCACTATAAATTGCTGTCTATTCTCCAAAGCATTCTTTAAATTTCTAATTCCGCACCAATTCATCCCCCCCCCTCTTGGGCACTTCAATTGGTATCAGAGCCTAACAGCTTATTTGTTCCTTAATTGGGAGCTCGAAGATCATTAAGATGTCGGGTGATGGCTTTGGAAGCTTGAGACCTTACTTCGATGGAAGTGACTATCCTTATAGAAAATTGTGTATGCAATGTTATTTGAATAGTGACCAAATTGATGTTTGGGATCAAGTTCTAAATTAATGGGCACCACCAACCACAACCATAGACGAGGTGACTACAAATCTTGACAGAAAGGATTGGGTGGATGCACATCGAAAAAACAACGGTAAGAACCACAAAGCTATATCTATTTTACTTGGTTCTTTATCTAGAGAAGAATGTGCTAGGGTACTTCATTGTACTACTACCCATGCTATATGGAAAACATCGGCAAACTATCATGGAGGCACAACCGATGTAAAGAACAAAAGGATTGAGCTTTTTGTTTATCAATATGAAACCTCCAAGAGGTTAGCCGATGAAAATGTCACCTCCCTCACCAACCGTCCTCTAGCTTTGGTGGAAGGGCTAAGGAAGCTTGGAAAAATTTAAAGCCCTGGTGAAGTCAACAAGAAAATTCTTAAGTCTCTACCTAAGAAGAAGTGTGAAGCTAAAATTGCTTCACTAGAAGATTCGAAGGATCTCTCCACCAAGAGAACCGATGAGCTCATAAGTAATCTCCTAATCTATGAGATGAACTATGATGAAGATAAGAAGCTAGAAGCAAGTGAGAGGATAGAAGAAAAGAAGAAAAACATCGCCTTTAAAGCCTCTCAAGATGATGAAGGCAATAATGAAGAAGGAAAGAATGGCCCTAGTGAAGAATAGATTATGTTGCTCTCTAAGAGGGTGATAAGGATGATTCGAGAAAGAAAATGGTCATCTAGCAAAAGCAAGGATAGGAGGAGAAAGAAAGAAAGCTCAAGAAGAGTAGCTCCTTAATGAAATGCTTTGAATGCGGCAAGAAGGGGCACATCAAACCGGATTGTCCTACACTCCAAGGAAGGCACAAGAAGAGCTTTAGTGCCGGATGGGATGAAGATGAACAAGTTCCTTCCTCCTCACAAAATGAAAGTGGAAGTGAAGAGAAGAGTGAGGATGAAGTTGCCAACCTTGCATTCATGGCAATAGAGGACACTTCAAATGAGGTAAGTACTTCTTGCTTTTCTATTTTTCCTTCTTATACTTCTGATTGTAGTAGTGATGATGAATCCGATGATGATGATCCTATTGAACTCATCAAAGATCTTAACACCCAATGTACTTGCCTCCAATGTGAAAAAAATTGAAGGAAAAAAACTTTTTGAGGCAAGTAATAGGGAAGTTAATGATTTAAGAGCACAAGTAGAGGCACTTAATCTTTCTTTAGGAGAGCTTAAAGGTCAATTACTTGCTTCTCAATTCAAACTCTCTTCAATGGAGACTCTCGCAAAAGAGAATAACACATTGAAATGTGAGGTAGAAGAATTGAAAGAATCCATTGTCAAATTTCATAAGGGCAAGGAAAATCTAGATACCTTATTGGTGTCTCAAAAACCTCCCCTTGTGAGACATGGCTTGGGATTCAATAAATGCTCAACATCTTATGGGACTTCTAGTACCACATTTGTAAAATCATCATCACCACTACAAATTTCTAATGTTGATGTTGCTAAGACCAAGGGTCGGAAGCCTAAGTCTAAGCAAGGAGATAGACCAATAAATGGTTCATTGACCAATGGGACTAACTCCTCACTAGGCAAACCTAAAGGAAAATGTCAATGCAGGGCTAAAGACAAGCCTCAAGGCAAACCTAAGAGCGAGCCAAACTCTAAAGGTCAAACTCCTAAGAAACATCACATAAAGCAAAAGGTCTTGAGCAAAAGGTCCTCCTCTCCTAATGTTCAATGCCATTATTGGCATGAAACATGGACACATTAATGTGTTTTACAATGTTAGGAGGGAGCAACTTGGCTTAAGAACTTTTGCTGATGCTAACCCTCAAGGACTTAAGCTTATTTGGGTATCTAAAACAAAGAATTAATTTTCTTTTGTAGGTATGCTTGAAAATATCATTAGGAGCAAGCGAATGGTATCTTGATAATGGATGCTCCAAGAACATGACCGGTGAGAAAAGTCTATTCTCTAAATTAGAGATGAAAAATGGAGGATCGGTAGTATTTGGTGATAATACCAAAGGTAAGGTAATTGGCATTGGCACAATTGGTAAGGAGTCCTCTACTTGTATTGAAAATGTGGTTCTTGTTGATGATTTAAAACATAACCTCCTTAGTATAAGTCAATTGTGTGACAAAGGCTTCAAAGTCACTTTTGATTTGAATACTTGCTTAGTCACCAAATCTTTGGATGATAAAGTTGTATTCAAAGGCAAAAGAACCAATAATGTATACATAATTGACCTATACAACCTTACTAACCAAAATGTGAAGTGTCTTGTGTCTATTAGCAATGTTGCTTGGCTTTGGCATAGAACACTTGGGCAAGCTAGCATGGATTTAATTGATAGCCTAAGCAAAGGGGAGCTTGTAAGAGACTTACCAAAAATCAAATTCTCCAAAAACAAAATATGTGGAACTTGTCAAAAGGGTAAACAAGCTAAATCCTCCTTTAAGCCAAAGAATCAAGGAAGTACTTCTAGACCACTTGAATTATTTCATATGGATTTGGTTGGACCTTCACAAGTATCTAGCTTGAGTGGAAAACACTACACCTATGTCATTGTTGATGACTACTCTAGATTTTGTTGGGTTGCATTCCTTACTCATAAGAGTGATGCTTTTGAAACTTTTAAATGTTTTGCAAAACATGTTCAAAATGAAAAAGGGTATTTTATAACTTCCTTGAGGAGTGATTATGGAAAAGAATTTGAAAATGAAGCTTTTGAAAGTTTTTGTTCAAAAAGAGGAATTTCACATAATTTTTCATGTCCAAAAACTCCTCATCAAAATGGTGTTGTTGAAAGGAAAAATTGTACATTGATTGAGATGGCTAGAACAATGCACAATGAATATAGTTTACCAACTTATTTTTGGGTGGAGGCCGTCAATACATCATGTTACATTTTGAATCATGTTTTTAAAAGACCCATCTTAAACAAAACACCTTATGAGCTATGGCATGGTAAAACACCCAAGATTTCATATTTTAGAGTATTTAGTTATAAGTGTTACATTCTTAATACCAAGGATCATCTTGGGAAATTTGCATCTAAAACAGATGAAGGAGTCTTCTTAGGCTATTCCAACTCAAGCAAAGCATATAGAGTCTTCAATAAAAGAAATCTAGTTGTTGAAGAGTCCATGCATGTTACCTTTGATGAATCTAATAAACTTGATCTTGTGAAAGGTAGTGTTTCTTGTGATGAAATTGTAGATAACCTTGAAGAGCTCAACATTGGAGGAGTTAAAACTCAAAATAAAGAGGAGCTTAACAAGGACAATGAACCACAAGAACAATATGCATTAGAAGAGACAAGAGATGATCAAGCACATGTGGATCACCGACAAGTGCATAGAGACCTTCCAAAAGAATGGAGATTCTCTAAGAATCATCCCAAAGACAACGTTATTGGTGAGACCTCTAAAGGTGTAAGTACTCGAAACCAACTTAAACTCTTAGATTCTAATCTTGCATTTCTTTCTCAAATTGAGCCTAAAAATGTTGATGAGGCATTCCAAGAGAAGAGTTGGGTACTTGCAATGCAAGAAGGACTCAATCAATTTGAAAGAAACAAGGTTTGGGACTTAGTACCTAGACCCAAGGATATCCAATCATTGGTACTAAATGGGTGTTTAGGAACAAATTGGATGAGCAAGGTCAAGTCACTAGAAACAAAGCCCGATTGGTCACCAAAGGGTATAACCAAGAGGAAGGCATTAACTATTATAAGACATTTGCACCCATTGCAATATTAGAAGCAATTAGGATTCTTTTAGCATTTGTATCATTCATGGTTTTCAAACTTTTTCAAATGGATGTTAAAAGTGCTTTTCTAAATGGTTTCATTAAAGAGGAAGTATATGTTGAACAACCTCCCGGTTTTGAATGTTTTGATTTTCCAAATCATGTTTTCAAACTAACTAAGGCCCTGTATGGTTTAAAACAAGCTCCTAGAGCTTGGTATGAAAGGCTTAGTTCATTTCTTTGTAAAAATAGTTTTGAAAAAGGGAAGGTTGACACTACTCTCTTCATAAAAAGACATAAACATGATATGTTCATTGTCCAAATTTATGTTGATGATGTTATATTTGGTGCTACTAATGAAAAACTTTGCCAAGAGTTTGCTAAGTGTATGACTAGGGAAATTGAAATGAGCATGATGGGAGAGCTCAAGTTTTTCCTAGGACTTCAAATCAAGCAAAGCAAAGAGTGGATCTTCATCAACCAAGCCAAATACACCAAAGAGTTGATAAAAAGATTTGGCATGGAAGGATGCAAGACAAGAAAAACCCCCATGAGCACAACAACAAAATTGGACAAGGATGAAAAGGGTAAGAATGTAGATGAAAAGAAATATAGAGGTATGATCGGCTCACTTCTCTATTTAACTTCATCTAGACCTGATATTATGTATGCTACATGTTTAT
>CANYLF010345200.1:0-11209 GCA_948193215.1 Bocquillonia castaneifolia
TTTCAGAGAAAAACAGATTCAATCCTCTTGAATAAAAAAATTAAATCAAATCAAAGCATGAAATAAATAATTACCCCAAATCAAACCACGTGGTCCATTCTTTCATTTTAGTCTTGTCTTGCTTTAGATCCCCAAATCCTACTCTATAATTTTATTTTTTTTCTTATATATAGTAAAAATCCTACTCTATAAATTGGAAAACAATCTCATACACCTTTTGTGCATTGCCCAGTGACATAAGTTGAAACGAACACTAGTAATTTTGTTTGCAGTTATTGCAAAAATGTTCAATATAACATGAAAATGCTTAATTTCACCAGGCGAATGAATTTTGGAACAACAAAAATATAAATAAAATACAATCAACTACTAATTCTGTAATAATTTCTTCTAAATCATTATTGTTTCTGCAGTAACGTCTTCACTGTTGTTTTACATGCGCTCCCCACAATTACGTAAGGGCATCTATGATTCTTCTTGTACTTTCAGAATCTGTATTCACACTCATTTCCAGTGCAGTAGGCTCATAATCAAATCTGAGCAAAGCAGCACCTAATGACCGAATCCTTCACATAAAAACCCACGTTGTGCCCTCTTTCAAGATTGATTTGAATTACCTTTATATACTTGAGCTTTCCTCAAATGGTGAAGTATAGGGTTCCCCGTTGTTGGCTTCGCTTCAGACAGTAGTCCGAAGAAGTAAACTTTATCTCTGTATTGTTCAAGCATCGCAGTTAAAAATAAATTTCTTCAAACCATCTTTGTGATCTTCAATTCCATATTGCTCCTGTGAACTTCCACGAGCCATTCTTGTATTTCCATTTCCATACAACCCAAATATTAACATGACATCACGTATCCAATGCCACTGAGCTTACTTTACAAACTTCCGTGTTGAATCCACAATCCATTAACAGCAACAGCCATGCTTGCTGCTGCTCAGAGAGTCGATCTTTAGGGCCTTTAACTTCAACGAGCTTCGCTTCACCTGTGTATTCTCCATGGAAGCGCCATAAGAATAAATCTGGCATTCCACTGGACCAGCTTCGATAATCCTGGGCAAGATGCCTGCAGAGAGAGGCTAGACAAGGACCCCCGATGCAGGTAACGGCAGCCCGAACTTCAGAGAGAGAATGTCGGTCCCAATTAACTCCCCTACAAGATGTTCCTGAATGCAATTCCCATGACTTGATGACCAACTCTTCAGCCATACCATCATGAATTTTTTGCAAGTGAGATTCTATAAGGCTCTTTCTCACTAGATAGAAACCATCAGTCTCCAAGTCCAATGGAGCAGTCTGCAAAATGAGAAGAAGTTGTTCTCTGTCCTACATAACTAGAAGAGCCAAATAAAAATAAAAAAAAAAAAAAGGAATTGGCGTATATGAACACAATGTCAAAAAATAGCAGCAAAGAGGCATATATACTCAGATGAATCGAGATTTTTTTTTTTCACTACACCATCCTTATGCATCTTTACTGCCTAGATTGGCTTGCCAAGAGCAAACCACGTTCTTCATGAATAAACAGGCAGTGAATGCTTCTTTATGTCTTATGCAATTGCAAACAAGTGAAGGTCTTGTTCCATAATACTTATTAAACTTCATTATATTTCCAGTCCTAACAGCCAATACTGGGTGCACTGTCCTGTTTTGACCATTATGGTTAAAATAAATTTGTTCTGTATTTTGTACAGTTTATTGGCTGTAACTTTCATGCTACACAAGTCAAGAATTCTAATTTCTTATCCCTACTTACACTAGCAAATGATGCAATTGAATAGTTGCAAGGGAGGTTTATAAGGTGCTTGAGTGCATATTATGAAGCAACTCTTTGATTCCTTTAGATTGAAGCCATAATAATGGTCTTGACAGCTTTGTTTTTTCTGGTCCTCACCCGCGGACAATATAAATGTGAGGTTTCAAGCTTCTAGAGGCATAACGCAAGGTGATCTGCTATTTCCTTCCTTTCTCTGGTGGTTGATGTTCTCCGTAGAATCACAGAGTGGCTGAGAGATGTTTAGGAAGGGTTTGTTAAAGGATGCCATGGAGTCCTCTTCACAGTTTGCGCATGATATTTTTTCCTTTCTAAATGGAGTAAGGGAGGGTAAAGCTTCTGCAATGTTCTAAACTTAACAAACTTAAACTGTAGAGGCTAAACAAACTCCAAAACAGGTTTGGCAGGCATTACTTAGTCTAAAGAGGATCTGTATCGCCATTTGGTTGTATAAGCTTCGAATGACTTTGTAATCACTTGAGGGGCCTTTGAATAATTTAGCAATCCTAAGACATGGAAATGTGCTTCATTTTTCTTGGGGGATATGAATGACTTTATTCCAGGATTGTTTGCTCAATAGTCAGTTGCATTGTTTACATCCCAAAACCATCAACGAACAAGATTAAGGGCTGATGAGGGGACAGCAGCATTTTGGTGTGGTTCTGGTAAATGTGGTGATTTCCATTAGAGGCTCATTTCCTTTGAACATAACAAGAGCCTATAGAGTAGAATGGGAGATATGACCTCCCAAAACCTAAACTTCATGTACAAATGGATCTTTTAAGACACAGACAAGACACTGCAAGATGAACATTACCCAACACAAACATGGGAAACAGAAATTAAGAAAGGGCACAACACATCAGGATTCAGGTATATATTTCTTAAACATGAATGTTTTGACTAGTGAAATACATAATATATCAATAACTGAATCTTTTTTTTATTCCAACCAGACTGCTAATATCATATAAGAGTTATTTTTTGTAATTGCACATGACTCTTATGGGATTCCTCATCTTTGAAAAATAAATTTCTATTCTTCTTTCTCGACAAAATTTCTTGGCTTAGTATTATTAAAGAAACAAAATCTCATTTGTAGAACTGCAAAGAAATGCTTGCTTTTGGTGTGCTTGGAACTTCCAAATAGCAATATTGTAACTTGCAAAAGATGGGAGCTCTATCTATCAAATGCAAAATACATACCTGAAATCTGTTGAGGAAGACATTCGGAACATCAGAAAAAATAACTTCCCACATAAGAAGCCCAAAAATGGTCAGCCAAATGCCACTCTCAGAATGAACACCATTCCACCCACCCCCTTCACCAGAATAATACTGCAAAGCAAGCTGCTCAACTCCACACTGCTCACCGTCTTCTCCATAAAACCTACTCTTCTTTCCAATTTCACTGTTCAAAGGTCTTCCCTGAATGTGAACCTGAGTTGACAATAAAAACAGTCATTGTAAGAGTGGCATTTGGACAATAACTTACAATTAAAAGTTTCATTGGCATTCAAGATCTTGAAATCCATTAAGGAATGAGCTAAACTTTTACCGCCTTGATCTTCCTTCTTACAGAGTGTGAGAAGCTTGGAGTTTTCCAGCGCCTTGGAGGTTTTCCCAGGCGAACAACTCGCCTTTGCAGTGCTATTCTTGAACCAGCACGAACCCAAGGATCCAATAAACCATCTTCAGCAATCGAAAGGCTCTCACAGGGACAACCTGTGTGCTCCAGATCAATAGACAATCTTAATGTCCAATAACCTCTCCTTCCATCACAAGGAAAAGAAGCAAGCAATCGCTTCAGCAAGTAAATTGCATCTTTGTACCTGAGCATTCAAAATTATTTTCTTTCAGCAGATAGGCACAGGAATTTCCCTTTCTGGCTCAGGGAATTTGAGAATTTAAGTGCCACCAAACACATTCTTTGACTAAAATCTCAATATATAAGGTTTCTAGAAAAACTGTAAAATGGAAAAGATATTGTTTGTTGAATAACTTGTATTTGGTATGATGACTTGATGAGAAGTCTTTTCTCTTTCCTGTTTTATTTATAGATGATAGTGGCAAAGCAAGAGTATGCAAATACACATCAATGATAGAGCTATAAAGAACATTTATATAATAATGGGTGCTGCCATGAAGATGATACCTGTATAATTCATAACTAAGAAACCAAATGGCAAGAAAAATTGAACTTATGCAGACTAATCAGCAGTTCCCACAACCCTGAGAGAGAGAGAGAGAGAGAGAGCCATCCAAATGCCAGGAAAAATTTAGCAAGTGTTATCAATCTTATATAGTGTGTCCGAAATTTAGGCTTGACTATAGGAATATATTTAGGCTTAATTGTGTGGATTTTTATTCTAGGAACTATTACATTTTCCTATTATAGCACTTCTCTACGTATATAAATATATGTGGACTCTAAGAATAAAAGTGTGAAATACATTTCTTCTCTAATGTGTATACGTTAAGAAATGACTCAAAATCATTACTTTCATACCTACGTTCATGCTCAAGAAATGAAATTCCCAGAAGGACCGCTTTTGAGTACACCCATGATGCTGAAAAACATGAAAGGAATATAGCTGCTGATTCAGAAGCCCGGGACTGGGTTGCTTTTGCATTTGAGCCAAATATACGGGAGTCGGCTATCTTCATGCATCTTAATACCGATTCACAATTATTTTCCTCAAGAGACTCGTCCATTATCTGTGCTAATTCAATTGCCTGTAAGACATAACTATTCCATAAGGTAAGAGATTTCCTTGTTAATAAAAAAAAAAGGGGAAAAGTTCAAAAAGCATGCTTGTGGTTTGATGATTTTTCAATTTCCAATACGTGGTTTTTTTCTTGACAAATGACAGTATGTGGTATATTTTATTAGTAAATTACAATATATCTCCAAATTTTCAGTAAAATATTGATGAAAATAACCATATTTCATCAATTTTCAATGTTCTTTCATGCTATATCATCTTTAGTTTTATTAAATTAAAGAAAATATGTCATTTATATCATTACTCTGAATAAAAAAAAGTTAAAAATATAATGATATACCATAATTTGTCAATAAAGTATACCACATACTGTGATTTGTCACGAAAAAAATCATGTACTGGGAATTGAAAAATCACTAAACCACAAGCATGTTGTTTGAACTTTCCCAAAATAAAAACTAACAAAAGATTATCAATCATTCTTAATATAGATATAGAACCTCTTCATAAGCTAGCAGGTTATCTCGAGTTGAGAAAATCTGTTCTGATATAATGCATCTGTAAGTTGGATATCTAACTATCCCCAAATCAACCAATAGAAATGCTGATAGATCTTGCTCGCCATTAAGGAAGAAAAGGCGCTGCACATGAAAAAATGTAAGGCATAGCTATATTATTGTATGGCTACTGATAGGTAAACTTAAGAACCAGAAGCCATGAAAGCACCTCAGCACGCCAAATAAGGGATTCAGCTTCTGTAGAAATCTTAATGCACATTCCTGTTCTATCAAAAATTGCAGTTGGTAGAAATAAGCTGCTTATTGGAAACCGGAAGCAAAGAAACAAGTTAAAATACTTGTTAAAATATCAAATGACGAAGCAAGACATATCTTTGACAAAATTTTCTGATACCATTTTCCATCATTGCTTGACAAAAGAGATGCAATAAGGTCTTGCTTCCTTGCATAGTGGGTGCCATTCTGATCACATAAAACAAGAAACAATTACTTAGAAGTCCCAAAAGAGTTTAAAAAAAAATAAACAAACAAAAGCTAACTAAAAAACATTAGAGAGCACCTATACCAAAATGTATTACAATGCGCTATATTTTCCATAAAATGGGTGTTGTATGCATCCATAATATTAAAGGGAAAATAAAAAACTACTTCACACTCAGATACACCTGCCTCACTTTCTGGTTTAAGTTTGAGGCAGAGAGCCCATAAGAATTACGGTGCTTGCTTGATACTCAGGACCACTAATAGTAAAATTTGGTCCAATGCACTTCAACCATAACCTTATATACCAAAAATTTACAGCTTCCACTTGAGGGGTGTTAAAGAGTCCAATCCTTCTCGCACATTAGATAGCTAGTGACTTTCACTTAGCTATAAATTCCATCCTAATGTCATTTACATCTTTCACGTGTCCCTTTATTTCCAATTGAGCAGATAAGAAACTAATATAGTGGTGTAGTAGAGGAAATTAAATATAGCATCAGCATAGAATAAACTTATCGATGAACCCTAAGATTCATCAATTGCATGACACAACATTAGCAGGAAGATTTATGAATCCATCCTACATCATCAGATCTTTCACATTTGGTGAAAAATTATGCAAAACTGTAAAACACCAAATACCTCCAAAGTGAAGCTTCATTAATTAGTCTCTTCCAGCCTTAATTGAAAGTAAAATGGAGTGTTCTACACTACAGGTCACTGAATCAACTTAAAGCATTCTTAGCGAAGAAAATGTTTAACTTTTTAGGTTGAGGTCAGATAAGATTTTATGTTCGCATGAATAAAAGAATGCTGAAAGAAAGTGCAAAAGAAGAAAAGTTCTTTCAAAAAAAGTCGTTTTCAGGATTTACACAATTTAAAACTCCAATTAAAAGTTTTTACCAAACATATTGTCTACAACATTAAAATTTAAAAATGATTTGATGCATGGAAACACAGAACTCTGAAGATTCTAGAAGTAATAAAATCACTCAGAGAAATTCATTGTTCATGGTAATGAAACAATCAATTTTGCTTAATGGAACCTCTGATTTTGCATTTTAAAGAAACACAATACATAATTAACACCAACCACTGAATGAAAAGTAGAGGTCTAAAAAACCCAAAATAACAAAGATCAAATGACAATCACCAGTACAATTATGACAAGAAATAGAGGACACTATCAGATGATCAATGAGACAAACTTTATGAAAAGATCCCCATGAAAATGAATTGAGAGGTAATAATGGTTAAAAACTTAACTGCAAAACATAGAAAAGATTTTGACCCGCATTTCCACACAGAATATCTCTTACCGTGTGGCCTTCAAAAGGACAGTTCATTATTTTACGAGCATCAACTATGGATACAACCAAAATTAGAAGGATCCATCCATAATGCTCCATTTTTCATCCATTAAAAATGTTTATAAAACAGTTGTACCATTGGTTTTTGGAGAAGCAACTAATTTGCAAATTACTTTTTTTAAAAAATTGCAAAAAACAACATGACCATGAGAGGTTCTATAAAAAAAAAAGTTTCTGCAAGAAATCAGGAAGTCTTTTAACAAATGGCCAAAGGGGAAAACATGCATGGAAAGTGCAGAAACTCCAAACGGGTTATGACTTTTCATTCTTTCTAACTGGATCAACACAGTATTTTCATAATTTTAGCTAATAATGGCTCGATCACCAGCACTTGGCAACATATTTAATCAAATAAACAAGCAAAAAAAATCATTTGCAAGCAAAACTAGTTCAATAATAGCCAACGATGACAATGTCAAGCACACAGGCTCTAACAACGCAGCTAGAAGCCTAGAACAATGAAAAACTTAGCAGAATAACCTATTAGCCCATCCCTATATGATGAAGACTGGATCTGAGCTTAGGACGAAGAGAATCTATCCACAATTTAGGCCGATGTTTATTAGAGTAGCATAATTTCCAGTTATTAAAGTTCATTACCAACTACTTGCCACAATCCTTATTTCAGTAACATAATATATAATGCACATGGTATTTCTGTAACAGAAAATATGCAGAATGCTTGGAATTTTTAGTAATGAAATACTCCAAAGAATAGATAAAAACAATAATGAGATCAAATATGCCTAAGCATGCAAGGAAAAGAAAAGAAAAAATAATTAATGCAGACCTTCTTTAACATGCATGTAATTTCACGCAGCTCAGACACGGAGAGCAAATTCAAAATCTCTTCCATGTCACTGTTTGTTAGTTCTTTTGCATCTCCAAAGGAACTAACATAACCTATCTCTGCAACACAAGACGAGCAAATCCAGCATTAGGGAATTGATTTGATAATTTAGTAAAAGAGGTGGAACAACAATTAGTAAATCATCACAGATACCAGAAAGCCTCTTGATAGCTTGCTTAGAATCAGAAACTTCTGGGTATGAAATATTAGACATCCGGAACCATGGTCCTAAAATAGGAAACACCAATCATAATGAATAACAAAAGGACATAAAGAAAATATCTAGGTGCACAATTAACATATGTTGGTTAGTTATTAGAATATCACAATTTCTACAAACTAGTGCAACTAAGAATCATATGAAATGCAATTTAAATCAAATCAAAAAAATTTTGACATCGGTTGTGTAGCAAAAATTATGAGGTTCTGGATAGAAGACGATATCCTTTAATACAGACCTTATAAACACAGAAGTAAGGTTCCCAAATCCAGAAGTGATTAATTGAAACCTGGAAGCATCACAATTATGGCCATGAAAGAAAACTAAGGAAGGTGAAGTTCACAAGCTAAGGAAGGTGAAGTTCACAAGCATCACAATTATGGCCATGAAAGAAAACTAAGAAAGGAAAAGTTCACAAGCTAGCTACTGCAGAGTGCTGACAATTTAAAACCCAAACAAAATCAATTCAAAGATCAGAGAGACACTTCTTAAGCAATATCATAATCATCACATGCTGCATATTAACCTCTGACCATTTAGGTAATAAATAAAAATTAATTATGAATGTAATAGCCACACCATGACCAAATCAAAGTCATCCTACTAGATGTCTTAACCCTCCAGCAAGAGCTGTAGAAATAGGGTTAAATTACAATTGATAATGATGATTGTACAGAGGAGAGAAAAATTTAGAGCTAGAAACCTAGGAGACATCAACTACAAGTTCAATGAGGTCATTTTAAAAAGGAAAAGTAGTCTCACTTCCATGTCAACTCCATCCATTTTTCATAAAACTTTGTTGTTTGATTTTATGAATCAAAGAGAAAAAGAGAGAATATATTAAAAATTTTAAATGTACAATTCAAAAACTTTTGATGGCTGTTATCAGACAATTTAAATTATAGCAACTAATTTTAACTTTGTCAATGTAACAGGTAGCTATCTATTGCAAGTCAGAGCATATATATCATAGGTTCCCAGTTGTTACACACACCAAACCCTCAAACCCCTAATGTCTTAGCAGACAAATAAATTAGCCGAAATACTAATTTCACATGTATTCAGATTGCAGCTTGACATATTATGTAGTTATATAACTGCATCATTCTCTATATGAAAAGTGTATTAACTATACAATGGGCAGTGGAGGTTATCAGGTTGAGAAAATTCATGAAATGATATTCAGATTTATCAAATTCAATAAGCAAATTGCCTGGTCAGGACACTATATCCTCCAGCAAGCATCAAGTCAGAAAATGAAAGAAACACGTGAGCTCCCCTTTTGCCCAAGGCACAAGCAATTAAGTTAATTGCTAGCCACTTCATAGAATAATACTTCTGTGCCAAAACAAAGCATTATACATATTACAGAATCTATCTAGAGTCAATACCTCTGTTCCTACTGTGAAAAAAGATATTTTAGTTAATTGCTGGCCATAGTTTGTAGTCATTCTTCATCAACATTCACTGCATTTTTTATTGTGATTGGGGTTGCTGTTGGTTGATCATGACCGTGTTTTTAAATTTTATGACTTAGTTGATTACTTTTTTAATTTCTCATACCATTGTTTTGAAAAGGCATATATCTGATTTTTCAAAAAAAAAAAGGCATATATCTGCATGCTTGTATCAAACTATGGTTTTCAAACTAAAAAAAAAAAATCCAAAAATGCTTGTGGCCACCACAACACCAAATGTACCTTTCATCACTCATTTATAGCATCAATCTCCTCTATTGCTTAATAACTTGAAGCCTATGTATTCTTTTTCTTCACTAAAATCATATCAAAATTTAAAGTCGTCAAAAACCACAATGAGAAGAGTGTTTGATACCATATAATGGATTTTTCTGAAACAACAAAATAAAATCCAAATCAACAACCAACCACCCCCTACCACCCTGGGTTCCAGTTAAGTCCAAGGATTCCTACATAAAAACTAAAGTATCTCTTATATCTAACTAGTCTACTATAAAGGCAAATGATACGTGGGGAAACAAACTAAGCACCGTGATAGAAGCCTCAAGCCTATATGGGTATGGTAGAGAACAATTGGTTAAAAAAAAAAAGAAGCACATCTTCCACACAGCAATCAACTAGTAATTTACCAAGAGGAAGAGGTACAAGATCCTCCCAATTTTCATTTGGCATGAATCAGAAATTTTTAGTTTCATTGCTCTCTGCCTGCCAGAGAGATTAAGCTTCAACAGACTTGAGAACATATAACAAGTTCAAGGAGGTAATTCAGGTAAATCAAAGAAAGAAAGAAAAAGGAAAACAGGATAATATTACAAACAAAAGAAAGAAAGTGTAAAAAATTAATAACCTTTCCGCATATAAAGTCGAACAAAAAGCCTCTGACCATCATCTGGAAGTGAAATGAATGACTCTGCCAACAGAAAACACAAAATATTGTCACAACCTGACTGAAAACAGGAGTTCAAGAATACAATAGAATTATCAAACCAGATAATGAGTTAATACCCATGAAAGTTTTCTCAACATCAATGAAAAGGTGAGGATATATTCTTAAAACCTCTTGAACTAACAAACAAAAGTTCTGCTGGTATTTTGTAGTACTACTTTTACTACTCTTTGCAGAATTCACGACATGAAGAACATTTTTCCATGAACATGCAAAAGCCTCAATTTCACTAGATTCTCTATCACCATGCGAGATCACTTTGCAGCATACAATCTGAATAGGAACAACAGCAAGAGAGCGTTTGGGAACGGACGTCACATGTCCCTGCAACAAATCCAATTGTAAAAAGATAATGAACATTTGAATCTTGAGTGATATACACTACTTTATGAAGTTAACAAAATCAAGACATGGTAAGTAGAGATTTAGAGCTACTAACATAAAAGTTCATGAAAGTAAGCTAGACATTTTTGCTATAAGTTGAAGTTTCTAACCATCAACAGATCTTTGCCACAGTAAGAAATGAATTAAAAATGCAAAAAAAAAAGTGCATCCTAATTTTTTTAAATTTATTTTATTTATTTATTTGTTTAAATTTCTCTGAACAAACATGAAAATGGTTTGTGCAAGCACCAATATATCCGTAAACACAATTCTATTTAACTCCACTCTGCTGCATAGTTATAAGAATCTTAAGATTTGAGTAGATTCACCTATAAAACGAGTCGAATCTAAGGGTGAATCTAAAATTGATGAGAATCATTACTGAATCTTACGATTCGATACTGAATCAAAAGAATCAACTGATTCTTACGATTTTCAAATTTTGAAAAATATAAAAA
>CANYLF010345544.1:0-24590 GCA_948193215.1 Bocquillonia castaneifolia
GGATTTATGCTGGATTGATATGTGAGAATTGATGGATTTGGTGGTTGTATGATGTTATTTAAGTAAGTTTGAGAACTTTGATATATATATATACATATATATATACGTATAAGTAAGTATGTATGTTGAGAGTAGTATTAGCGGTTATTTATTTACTGAGTCGCTAGCTCACCCCTTGGCATATTTTTCAGGTTGTGGACCAAGCTTATTAGTGTCAGAAGTTCAAGTGCATTAGCAGTAGAAGTTTTGAAGGTTGGCCAGTGGATAATCCTGAGCATGTCTATGCATTTTGGTTTAAAATGGTGTATGTTGGTGATATTGTATAAATTAATGTATTTATGTGATTTCTAGTTGTGAAATATGTGTTGATTTTTGTTTTTAATATATTGAAAAGCTTATTATATGTTTAGGTTGATTTCCAACCTGTTGGAGTCTGTTTTTACAAAGCAAAGTCAAAAATACTGTTTTAAGACTGTGAATTTTATTCAAAAATTTTGTTTTGGTAAATTTTGGTTAACAACGATCGTTGTACTGTTCACAACAATCGTTGCTGATGTAACAACGAGCTCATTGTTGATTCCCATGAGCTCGTGTATCTCTCTAGAAGTCTCGGACGTTTTTGCTGCTTTTCACAACGATCGTTGTGCCCCCTTTTTTTAAAAAAAAATATTTTTAAAGAGAAATTTCATCAAGTTGAAAATTATATTTAATTGTTTAATTATTATTTGTCTTTTTCTTAATAATATTGTAGATTTTGAGGTTGTTACATAAATAAACTTACTACTTGAAATTTGAGCCTTAAAAAATAAAAATACACTATATAAATATTCATCTATACTACTTTTTATGAATGAATTTATAATGATCCTCTATCCAAGAGCTGAATTCCTAATATGAATGATCAGTGTGTACTTGTAACAGTTAATTAACTGTGAAAAAAAAAGTCTCAAACTAGTGTGCTTTTGCTAAAAAAAATAAAAAAATTCAAGTGTCCTTTAGTACAAAATTTTATTTTTTGACTAATAATTTAGTTTAGTTCTTGATGAATTGAATTGTTTACAAAATTAAGTTGAAAAGAACAATTTCAATAGCCACAAATGCTCTGTGTTTGATCCAAAACCAGCAGAAGATAAGCAATGTTTTCTCTCTGGCTTCACCTAAATCTGCTTTGATGAGCAAAACCACATATTCCATGAAGAAATCAAACCCTTCCCCAGACATGTTACAAATTTATTGCTGAGATATATAGTTAAAAAGAAATCGAAACGGCAGATAGATGGTTTTCTTAAGGGAAGGGCTTTATGTAAATAGATTTTTTGCCTTCAAAACGGCAGCGTTTGAAAGGATTGAGGGTTTTATTTTTTTTCCTTTAAAACGCTGTCGTTTTGGGTGGAAAGAGGATGATTTTTACTTGGCTTTTCTATTTTATAAAAATATTGAAGGGTGGATATATTTGGTGTAAGTAAAAAAATTTGAGGCTTTTTCAGAACAATTTTAAATTGAGGATATATATGGAATTTAACTCATTTTTCAGGATAAATATATAATTTTTGCCTATTTTTTTTAGTTTAAAAAATTAATAGACTAAATTTGTTAATCACTATTTTATCTGGCTAAGTACAATTTAACCTTCCTGAATTGATACTCTATAAATTAACAATCTCTATTATTTATTAAAAAAATCAATTCACTGATTCCGTTCCACATGTATAATTTAATAATTATACTATCTATTATTTAATACAAAATATCATATAGATATGTAAATATTAATTTATAAAATCCCTTTCAAAAAAAATTATAAAATCATTGTTCCCTATACAAACCCATGTATATTATTTATTTTATAGCTATTTTTATCTCAACATGTATATATTTAGAAGGCAAAATGTAATTTTATACGCCAAACTATGGTGAAATTGATAAATATATCACAACCTTGAAATTGTACATGGTTGGTCATGACCTTTGCAACTTAAGATAAATATACCCTCGATAGAAAAGAGAACATGGAGGAAGGGAAAAAAAATAGAGTAAAACGACGTCATTTTTATATAAAAAACTAACTAGGGGTTTATTTGTTTTAAGTTGAAAAGGTCATATACTAACCATGTACACTTTAAAGGTTGGGATATATTTGTCAATTTCACCATAGTTCGGGGTAGAAAAAAATCATTTTGCCTATTTAGAAAATACTTTATAATTTATAAGAAGTAAAATATTTGAGTGAAATGTACAAAAATTTTCTTTTTTGATAAAGAAAAGCCTTTTTTCACATTTTTTTCTTATATTAATTATACGAACTACATAAAAATTATATGATATTTTTATATAAATATTTTATAAATTAAGAATCTTTATTATTTAATATTTTTTTCACTAATTATATTAATTAATTCAGAGAGGTTCTAGTGTAAATACCAATTGATGAAACTATATAATAGACTATAAGTACAATGGCTAGGGCAGATGATTAAGGGGGAGGTTCCAAATTATAAAATCATCAGTTAAATCTCATATAATATGTGCTTACTCAATTATATAAATACTTTTAAATTGTAATTTGTTTATATTACAGTTCATCGTATTACCTTTTGTTTGGTTTAATTTCAAATGTAACAAATGAAATTTCATTTATATCAAACACATAAACTTTGGATTAGAAATGAATTCCATAAAATTTCAAGGCGCTCCTCAACAAAAGCGAAGCAAGCCGTGCTATTAGCATGCATATGTTTTAAGCTGGCTTCAAATTAAAGCTTAACTGATAGGTAGTGTAACTAAACCTAACCTAAGTTGGAAAAAGTCCTTTCTTTCTCTTAATATATTGTTTTTTTAGTAAAGTCCTTATTGATTTGTATTAAAGTTGGGTTATATATGAAACTATTAAATGGGTGGAGCAAGACAAATAGCAAGAGCGTCAAAAACCCACATTACAACATAGATGGGTTTCGGTCTAACCATATCCAAAATGACTAGCACTAACCAAGTAGGTGGTTGGACCTTAGCTATTATTAATGCATTATTATTCTTGTATGTTAGCAATGTGGGATATTTCAACACTCCCCCTCAAGTGTAACTGGGTTTTTGTCATTTATTATGGCCCAGTTGACACTTGCAATTAAACTCCCCCTTAAACTTGAATTATTAATTGAAACGCAGCGGCATCACTGGACCGAGCCGCTAGGACTGGACATCCAGACGGACAACCGAAAATTAACAAACCGGGCCAAACCTGCTCTGATACCATATGAAACTATTAAATGGGTGGAGCAAGATAAATGGGCAAGAGCGTCAAAAAGCCACATTACAACACAAATGGATTTCGTTCCAACCATATCCCAAATAACTAACACTAGCCAAATGGGTGGTTGAACCTTAGCTATTATTAATATATTATTATTCTTGTATGTTAGCAACGTGGGATATTTCAACATTATATGTGGATTATACTAGAGTACTTATATTATAGTCCGTTTCTGTAATTTCATTTGTAACAAATATGCCAATCGATAAAATGATTTAATCACTGTGATGAAAACTCTTAATATCTTCTACTATTGTAGCCCCAAATCTTCCGTTTTAGTGATTTTGTCTTCTATTTAAGGCATAAGCATTATGCGTTTGTTTTGTCATTTTTCGGATCATCATCCAAGAACACAGGGAAATTAAAACTTGTAATTTGATTCGAATTATACAAAATGTTAAATATCTACAACCATAAATAATATAAAAGCCAATAGTAGCTACAAAGACCGAGTCATGATCCACATGTCTAGATACCACTCGTGCTTGTATCTCCATCAACAATTAATTTTATGTAAAAATTGCACTTAACTATTAAAAAAACCACCTATCATCAAAAGCATTTGACAAGTGTTACACTGTTCACAAATGTCTCCCCACTTTTCTCTCCACGTTTCATGTCTCAACCAAACGCGTCCTAATAATGCATGTTCTCATGCACGTATAAAATCCTCCATATCTAACACCATCGCCGTCCTAAAGAAAACATCAAGAAACTATCGAGAAATTTCAATAAAGAAAACAAAATTTACACAGAGAGAATAATATTTACAGCCCTAATAATATCAAGAACGCAACTACGAAAAATGAGCCAACAACAGGTAGAGAGGCCTCAAGAAGAACCTATCAAGTATGGAGATTTGTTTTCCATCCAACAAGGAGATATAGCCACTAAACCAGTGGCGCCTAGAGATGTAGCGATGATGCAAGCGGCGGAGAATGTAATGATCGGAGAGACACAGAAGGGAGGCGCGGCTTCAGCAATGCAATCTGCTGCTGCCAAGAATGAGAAAGCTGGATTTGTTGGTGATGCTGCTGGTGAACATGGAGTCACTGTCAAAGAAACTGACATGCATGGAAAGCGTATGGTCTCTGAATCGATTGCTGGACAGGTTAATTATCTATTTTTCTACTTAATTTGAATCCCCATTTAATTGTTTGATGATTCTCGACAAGTAATGTAGATGTTTTTAAATTTGTTGCGAAACAGATAGTTGGGCAATATAGCCCCAGAGTGCCAATAAATTCACCGTTATCAACTGCATTTCAACAGGGTGCAACTCGGACTCTTAGTGGTGGAATAACGATTGGTGAAGCACTTGAAGCCACTGCATTAACTGCAGGACAGAAGCCTGTTGAGTGGAGTGATGCAGCTGCTATTCAAGCAGCTGAAGTAAGAGCAACCGGTCGAACCACCATTAGTCCTGGTGGTGTTGCTGCTGCCGCTCAATCAGCAGCAACGCTCAATGCTAGAGCTACAAGAGAGGAAGACAAGACAAAACTGGCTGATATACTAATGGTAATTAGTTACATATAATAATTAATTGAGCAAAACCTCGAAATTATTATTATCATTTAACACAAAATGGTGTGTATATACTATTGCAGGATGCCACTTCTAAGTTGCCTGCAGATAGGCCGGCGACGAGGAAAGATGCTGAAGGGGTGACCGGTGCAGAAATGAGGAATGATCCATATCTCACTACACATCCTGCAGGTGTGGCAGCTTCTATAGCTGCTGCTGCCAGGCTTAATCAGCAGAATACTTTCAAATAGTTTGTAAGCTGCTTAAGTTAGGATTTGTTAATATTTTTCTTTATAAAGCCTTAGTATGCCGAGAGTCTCCCTCTTATCAATTTCTGTAATCCTGTGCATTGAAATTGAAATAAATTAGACTCAAGTTTTTAACATGTTTTATGCATATTTTGTTGCTTTGATTGGCCTCTAATGGGTACGTATGCATTCTTGGCCGGAGCCAAGATCGCAACAAAGCAATGTTGGTGTTTTGGAATTTCGTTGTAAATTGCTTTTATTTGTTTTTTTTTCTTTGTACATTTTTTAATGGTATAAACACTTATAATGATGATCTGATCATTCTCCTTTTCTTTTCTGTAACACTTCTAGGTTCTGGAATGAATACTTGTAATGGTGGTTTAATGGTTCTCTTTTTTTTTTTTTTAAATCAAATTGGCAAGCATGATTGGTATATATTGAGGGAACCATGAGTGATTTTTCCGACAATAACAAAATGTTTAAATCACATAAAAAAATTAATTATCAAAAAAAATCACAAAATCAGGGATGACTTGCCACTTAGAACTTACAAGCTTAAAATGGTTGGGAGTTCTAATTTACAGTAATAAACAGCTCAAAATATGATGGATGAGCCACTCAATTACGGAAAATTGACCTCGGAAGTTGCAGGCAGAGAATCTATATCTTGCAGCACCACAACCATTCCCCTCTGTACAATTCTTAAGGTGTATACCCAAATTAAATTTCAAATGGGGTTCTTACAATAAAGGCTAAAAGGAATGGGAGTAACACAACTACACAATCATCGTATTGCAAAGATACGAATCATGTGTTAATTCCAGAGATGTCTCGAGGGACAGTCACCTCATCCGCACTGAAATATGAACAAATATACATAGAAGGTAACATTTGATGCAACAAAAAAATTCACCACGTATCTTGAAAGAATGCTCCATATAATTGAACCCCTCTAACATATGCTGCAGAAATTTCCATCTGAGCAGCCGAATAGTATGAACCTAGCATAATCTCTGAACAAGTAGAAATTTAGTTTGCCAGCGCTGTATTATTCGCAGAAAAATGAAAAACCATTTATATCAGATTTAATAAAATTGTATACACTATTCCCACACCATTGATAGGGTAAGAGAAACTAAAAAACTGATTCTATCGTTGTCGTCCATGAAATATTCCCTCAACAAATGCTCTAAATACCGCAATGCCCTATAATATACAGACCTACACAATACAACGGTAGATGGAGGACAAGAAAAAAAAAATTCCTCATCTATACTAATTCTATGAACAAGTAATTCATTCTAATGGGAATTAAATTCCATAGTCACCCTTCTTGAAATTCATTCTTCCATGCATCATTCAACTACCAACCTTCTCAAGTGCCAATCCTTTAGTGATGAGTCGTAGTAGTGTTTGCATCAGCTCTCTCACTCTAGCTTCCCTGCAGAACAAAAGAAGGTATATGTACGTTAAGTTTCAATTCTGTCAATTGCACAAGTTAGCTAGGAATGTGCAGTCATCCTTTGTTCATATATGTTCACTGCTATGTGCTTCATATAACTACAGTTCTGGCACAGATCATGGTGACATGAGATTTTCTTGCACGAACCATGATCTAACATAAACCACAAGACACATACTTAGTAGGTCCCACAAATCTTTCCGAGAACTGGAGCCTACCAATATGTGTCTTGTGGTCCACTAGAACATGATCCATACAACAATCATCCATGGTGACATTGAGTACCAGTGCGGATCTGAAAAGAATGTGAATTCAAATTCAAACTATAACATAAAAATATCATAGCCATGGCCCATGTGCTTTTAAGATTTCCAATTCTACAAGTTGACATGGTGAAGCCATCAATTAAACTGTTCCTTCTACAGTATACGCATATGTTTCATCTCTCATCCTATTTCATGTTTTTGGCTTCTAAATCTTTTTACACTCCCTCTTCCTCAAAACCCTCATTTCTTTGTTGATTTTGTGAATATGATATCCCAAAAGATTTAATCACTAAGACTTTCTCCGCAAAGCATCAGATAAGGTTTTCTTAAAACCAAATTTCAATATATTATATTCCGCAAGAATAAGATTGTTTTCTAATGTTTATAACTAGAGTCATGACAATAATCTTTCCTACGCTTAAGCTAGCATTCTGTTACCCCCCGCTCGAGAATCCCAAGTCCCTGGGACCCCCGAAAATTCACTCATCCTATGTTTGGTTCAGTTCTATTATAAAATTCATCAATTCTAAAAGTTCAATAAAATAGAGTAGCAAATAAATTTTCATTTAGATCAAACACTATTTTAGTGTGTTAGTCACAGAGTTTCGCTTGAAAACTTATCTCACCTTGTTATTACAAGATCACAAAGGGAAGGAAATAGAACAAATAGATGTGGATGTTTGTTGCCGTCCTCATTTTCTGCTCGAGTACTTCTCAATTGAGGAGGCAGAGGAAGAATAGAGGCAGTTTCTGGATGTAATCTTAGATGGGTCAGTTCTTGAAGAACATGAAAAATCTCTTCAAGTCTTGCAGCTGGCAACGGATTCTCATCTGCTAGAACAGTATCAAAGTTAAACAGATATAACCAACCAGGAAACTAAGATGAACATTATCACCATTAAAGTTTGAAAACAAAATCTTAATACCTAGGGCCTTTTCATCCATCAGAAACCTGTTCAAGATGAATTCACATCTACTAATAAGAACCATGATTGAGATTTTGCTGACTTCAGATCTTGTCAAGTTCCAATTACTCACTTGATTGTCATAGCTGAAATAGCTTCATTGGTTAATCAAACAATAATAGGAAAAGAATGGTCTGAAAAGCTAAAACATTTGTTAACATGACATAATTTGCCTATCCACGATTTTGTAATTTGTTGATATGGTTAGACTTTTCCAGATGAGATGCATTGTGAAAATAACGGTAGCAACAGCAGATCTCTTCTGCATGACAGGACTACTGATGCTCACAACATCCCCTTTGTTAAAAAGATGTCAATATAATATTCAAATTCATCACCAGTTTTAACAAAAGAAACACAGACATTTGAATTCTCATAAGCATGTAATTCCAAAAGAGAACTATAGATAAATGGACACTATCTATATTTCACAGAATTACCTAGAATCAGGCTATTTCAGTGAAAAATGTAATTAGGCATCTTGACAATAATTATTTCTGAAGTGCTAAAGTGACAAACGAAAATTATCATCAAATTTTACCTGCTCAAGAAAAATAGCTTCTGCAAGCAAGCCATGGAGAACCTGCTACAGTGCAACGGCATAAGTTCCACAGTCTCAACAGGCAAAGAGCATGTGCGTGATGCACAACGGTCAATGGTTGATACTAGTCGCTCCAGAATCTATCAGGAAAGAAAAAAGAATTAGGAAAGCAAGTAATAATCTTGCATCAGAACAGCAGACCGTATAACTAATTTACAACAGCATTTAAGAATGTGCTACTAATTTAATGGAGTAAGAATAACCCAACTAGGACAGTTCAAAATCCCCCTAATGATGGTTATGGCCATTCATATGAAGTGGATCGTCAAATTAAGAACATCAGAGAAAGCTGGAAGCAGATTGGGTACAAGATGTAAAAGCTTTGGAAGCCTCAACACAACCTGGATGACAAACTTAATAAAGTAGGCTAGTGAACAGAACAGTCAACAAGACTACACCTATCATTACTATTGACAGAATAAACGCCACCACACATTTGTAGGACCTCTCAAACAGAACCAATGATATATATTATAAGCCTAGTAACAAGTCCCATATGTAACACTGCTATAATAGGTAGAGAATTACATCAATAGGTGCATCAATTGGTGAACTGAGAATTCTATCACCCAGGATATGTAAAATGCCCATCTCCAATGCCTCATTCGCTTTAATTGCTTCAGCTGAGAAAGAATTGGAAGGGATGGCACGCCCACAATAACCCACAAGAAATATTTCATAAACATCAGCTACTTCTTTCCAGATACGCATTCGTGCAGGCCTATTAATTCTTGAATCTGGTTCAAAGTCTGCAGTAAATTTGCAGAAGTCATCAACAAGAACTCTGTTGAAGCCTTCAACAGCCAATCGCCAAAGTGACCCATCAGGATTGTCTCTTCTCGTTGTCATACACCTAAAGAATAAGGACAGTTTTGTCATTTAAATACTTAAAAAATTTCTTTTGACAATCAATTTAAGTACATGAGACACAGTTCCCCACTTCTTTTTCTGGGTTTCATCTGTCATGGCTCTATATTATCAGTATAGCAACCCAATCAACAATGATCTATTCACATGCTCATGGAATGACATGACAAAAATTGTGGCCACTTCATACTCAATGGCATAGAAGAAAACTACTCCGTCTGTCCTAAAAGGATAGTCAACTTTTAATTTATATGCAACTCACATATATGTGAATTAATAAATTTTACGAATTTAGTTGAGACCTTTAGTTTTTAGTTTTACTACTATTTTCCTAAACGATACTTTTGTCATACTGGATGAGTTACATACCACTTTATATATTTCATTAGACATCTAACTTTGGAACTCAAAAAGGCAATGTCAATTATGAATTGACAATTAACACTTCACCTGACAATTAAAAGAGGAAAGATACTGAATTTTGGGACATCCGGAAAAGCAAAGAAAATGTAGACCATCATTTGGGATGGATGGAGTAAACTTTTCCACAGAATTGTCAAGATACGCATGCCTTTGCAGAATCAGAGACAAGAATCAAATATGTTCATAGTTTATACCCACATTTTCTCACAACAAATCATGGATATTGTACAGGTGACAACATCACTACAGCATCAAATAACAAGGAGAATAACCACTACCTTCCAAGACTCTGAATGATTTCAGGAAATATGATATACTTTTCAGCTACTGGAGCATGTAGAAAAAGATCTATGACCACAGGAACAATCTTTTCCGCAAATACATAACTTGGGATTCCACAGAATGGAGTTGTGGTTGATCCAGAATGCTGATGTGGAGCTTCAGCTTCTTTTGGGATCACAGAAGCAGCACCATTGGGTGTTACACTTTTTCTCTTCATATTATTGCCTATAAAAATGATATGTGAATTTTAGTTAGCGATCCTTTTTGTTTAATATAAATTCTCTAAAAGAGAGACTAAGCCACCGCCATACCTAGACTATTATCTTCGACTCCGACTAGCTTAACCTCATCATCATTATTATGCAAGGAATCTGATCTTGGGAGATACTGCAAAAGCACCCTAAGAAGTACTAGCCACATTGAAGAGATGTGTTCAGTTGGACGTAATAATGGTAAGATTTCCAATATAGTACGCAGCACAGGTGGAACATGTCCCTAAGAAAAGCAACACAACTTTCATCAGAGACAGTTCCATATATAGAGAAAGTATAAAGGATGCATTTCAGGAAAAAAAATATTTACTTACAAATTCACTTTCAAAGTTGTCATTAGTGGCCATGGCTTGTTTGACTACCAATTCAATGATTCCAATCAACTGAGAGAACATCTGGCCATCAAACATTCTGTGTGCCTGTGTGTATAGCTCACCTACCAAAAGTTTGAAGAGATTAAGCAGCCTGAAAGCATGGGTCCAAATTTAGGGGCACAAATGCTGTAATGATGACAGCAAAAATAAAATTGATATCATGACCAAAAAATCAGAAATGGCAATGTTATCCTCAGATATTAGATTAGTTCATGAGGATATGGAGGCATAGAGAATACAAGAATGCTTATGCATTATCTATGCTCGAAAGCAACAAGGACAAATTTCCCAGGTTGAAGCATTGCATTACCAAGACCATGTAAAACCTCCTGCTTCACCTTGCTAGCGGCATCATTACTGTAGTTTGGTGATGTTTGAAGTACATACTCGTAGACATCAAGTACAGAGATAAAGTACGACATTGGCAAATTACCCTGAACCATGAAATGACTTCAGTTAAGGAATAACATATACAGTTACACTACTCTTATGTGGCTGAATTCCTCAACAATCAACCACTATCATGTTACACTAACACACAGTTATAGAAGGTTTGATCTGAGTCTTAATGACTAATTTATTTAGAATCAGAAGTGATGGTTTTAGTGCTAACGACTATAACCTTGTGTGAATGGGAAAGAACCGTTGTCTGCAAACAGTTTATTGCAGCAATAGTAACCTCTTTACTACCATTTAAAATGCTAGTCCTCACCAAAAGAAGCAAGGATTCCCATCCTGCACAAAATAGTATGTATAATTATTACAGATTCCCTAAAATATAACCAAAGTTGATGATATCACACATGAATCAACAATGCAAAATTACCTGACCAAAAATTGCTTAAGCTACTTAAGAAAGGAAAGAAAGAACGTAGTAAACGTGCTATCCCACCAAGGACCAGTACAAGTGTTTCATCCCACTGTTTCTGAACGGTGTTACGACTGCAAGCTCATGGGAGAAGATTAAGCAATAATGTTCTTGACCATAAAATCGAAGAATCTAAACTCAAACGATACACAAGCAGAAAATACCAAACGTGCATACCTATGATGAATTAGCATGTGAACTGCTTTTCCTCCTCGAGTTCCAAGTTCTTTTCCCTGTGATTCATCTTTAGATGATGTTGCAGCCTATTGAAAAGATAGAAGTCCCATCAAAACAAGCAATAAAAAAGCTCTCAATATGACTCCACAAAAACACTTTATCACTTATAATTACCATGTGAGAAGCTCGATCTAGAGCAGGAAATACATATTTCCAAAGACAATCCTCCCACATGCTTTTTGAAAGTTTTTGCCCATGACTTCCAAGAGTTTGAAAGAGTGTCCTGACAGCTGCATTTCTGACCTGAAATGCATAATAAGTCCAATCATTGCAGAGAAAATTTCATAGGCAACAGCTATAATACAAATAATTCATTTTAACAAACTCCTGGATAAGCTCCATAAAAAGAAAAGAGCCAGAAACAAATGGCAGTAACCAAAAGCATTTCAGTGCAACAAATTGATTCCAAAACATTACATCCTTAAGATATGGGCCTGACATAAAACAAGACAGCTTTTGAATCCTGCAACTCTGCAGAATCATAACTAGAGAAGCATGTATAGCTAAACATTGTGATATTCAGAAATTTATCTAAATCATGTCCCATTGCTCAGTGTTTTGCCAGTATACCACAGTACACATGCTACATGACAATTTAACTGGGGAAGCCCAGTTTCAAGATGCACCGGAATACCTCTGGCCTATCATCAGCTCCAAGCCTTTGAAGTAATGAGAAAACAGAGAACAACAACTTGTCACGGTCAATAATATTTAATGTAGAACCTCGGTCATTCACTTGCTCAGGCAGTTCTATAGTCTGTTCTTCCTTAGATTCACTGTCCATTTGATTCACTATAGGATGGGCATTTAGAGTACCTGTATTGACATAGCACAGAAAGACTCGATCCATAAAATTATAAAGCAAAGACAGCTGATAAAGCAATAAGACACAAAAAGCAAGTAGGTTTCAGTGGCAACTCAACTTGTTTCCTTTTCTTCTAAAGGCCCATGCAGAAGCCCCTTGGCAATAAAATCAGTTGTGGTCCATAAGAGGCCTATCGCTGTTAAACTGATATTCAACTCAGTCTTTTGAGCACTGTAGGCTCCAGTGACATCCACACATCTGCAACACCAACAACGTGACTAATGTGATTCTGAAAGGTGAAAGAAATTGCTGAGCAATGCCTTTATGAAAAGTTACTATCAATCTTAAATTCGCAGGAACCCTACCAGAACTCGGTCATTAAATTAAAGCCTGCTTTCCATAACTTATCTATTAACCAGAGTACCATCAAAAATCACACAAATACCCAAGTTTTTGAACAATGTAAGCTCACTTCCATTATGTTCTAAATCTTCTACTAATAATTAAGACTATATTTCAACCTACATATTTATATAGTGCAACATTTTCTTTCCATAAATTGTTCTCTTATTTTTCCATAAGAAGTCTTAGCAAAGAGAACTTCACAATGTGCACCTATTTGAGATTTTGAGCATCAAAAATGTTAAGAAAAGATGTACAAATCATAAACCTATGACCTTGATTTATTGGAATATGCAGAAGATATTACCATGCCATTGCTATCAAATAATTCCAGAATTCAGATTGCATCACTAGAAGGGGGAATATATTTCAATACCACAAAAAAATTCAGATTCTAAATTTTAACTCTTACACATGGAGACACTCCGTAGGTATGGAAGTAAGTCCATCATTCATAATGACCCTTAGGCTCTGCAAGAAATCGAGAAAGTAAGAACACATAATTCATCAAGATCTTTAGATATTTGACGTCTAAGCTACTATTGTAAACAGAGGATCTTGCAACACATATGTATCATGGATCATATTAAAAAAAAGGCTAAATGACCAAAAGAATCCAATAGTTTCGCACAACTTTTCATCCCTGATAATTACATCATTTTTACCTGTAACCTTGACATGCTAAACAGTTATAACAGATTGACTGGAATTAGTAAAAGAAATTTAATTGCTGACCAAATAAAAATCTAATCTTAAATTTCTCCCCCTTCATCTAACCTCTGTTTTTCCATCTATCTGTATGAAGCGAAGGTCTTGCAATTTCATCCCTTTCCCACCCTTCCATCATCTTTTTATTTCAAAGTGCCAGGATTGGGTTCACCAAATTCTCCAGGGATGAGCCCTGACCAGGACCGTATGATAAGTTTTACTAAGGCTTGGGCCATGCTCACTCCCTAATGACTTGTAATTAGTTAACAAAAATTACAGTGCAAAGAAAAACCAAAGCTATTCCACATTTCTGCTCCAATCAATAAAGCTTTCAGAAATTTAATTTTAGAGCACTATTTCATCATCATAGTCCCCATTTTCTCCATTGTCAAGTAAATTTCTTTTTCTCCTTTTTTCCCCTTCTCCTTTTGATTTTCTTCGGCTATAACTGTTACCAGTGTCACAGATTGGTAAATTTGATAATGAGGGGATTGGCCAAAACATAAAGAGCTTGGAAATGGTATAGATTTTTCTTGGTTAGTTTACAATCTAATACAAGTATATATCCCATTAGTGGCTTCAGGATTTTAATCACTAACACATGACAAAAGCTTCTGTGCATATGAAAAGCACAGGACGCATCTTTCAAGATCCTATAATGATGCATATGATACATGCACATGTCCCTGTGTATGCCACATTTGTAATGCTAAGGGAAGAATATAATCAAAATTAACATTGCAAGTCATAAATCACTCTGAGACATAATTTAGCCAACCTGGAATCCCAAGGTGACAAGATCCTTTTCTGTAGCATCTGCAACAGACCTGAAGACCCGAAATAATAAACGGGATCAACTAAAGAGACAGAATTCACAGAAAAATGGATGATTGAAAGAAGAATATTACACAAATGCTAAACCTTAACATTTCAAGAATATTAGGCCAACTGTAATTTAATTTTTCCCCGTGCCTCTGAAAAAGAAAAAATAAATAAACAAAATAGTGTTATCAGAAGACAAATGCATAAGCTGATAATAGAAGACAAAATTGAACTATAATCCATCTTCAGTAAAGCCATATTACCTCTAGAACATGAAGAAGAATTTTCAAGGAACCAGCACGAACATCAGTGCTTTGAGTGGAAAAATACAGAGATCTAAGTGGAGATATGACAGAACATTCAAGCAGTCTCAACTCTGCTTGCCTAGTTTCCATCTGGGGTGAGTGAAAGAACAATAAGCAGCATAAACTACTAATTTGATATACTATTTACATGCCAATCATTGGAAAATTCAAACTTACTTGAGATGTCCCAAGAAATCTGAATGGCACATAATCCTGGAACTGTTCAGAACCTAAAACAGCACATATTGACTGATCTAATGCATCAAGTGCCATATTTCGCAGATGATGGTTAGGATTATTGGCAAGCTGCAAGATGCACATGCAACATCAAGGATGTAAACACTGATAGCACCGTTTAACGCAAAACAATAAATAATAGAAGTAATAACTACCTCTTGAAAATGACCCACAACATGGTCCCACAGTGGCTCCACTCCTGCAATAATAGAACAATGAAACCCAAAAAATGGTAAAATATAACATGATTCAGTCACCCTAAGCCCCTAATGTTGCACAGTTAATTGAAAAGGGTAGAAACAGTAAAAGATTATTAAAATTGAAAAATGAACATTCAATTCGACATGTTCGTCTTTAGAATAGTAAATATAAGAACTATCACCACAACTATGAGAAACTTAAACAGCAAGAGTCAATGTTAATGACTCATTAAAGAGGAGGGTGGTAGGGAATCTTGTTTCAAAAACTAACACAAGTAGATGACAAACATGTGGACTACAAAATAGAAGATATTAGAGTGCATTTGGTTGAAAGATTACTTAAGAGAAAGATTAATCTTAAAACTAGGTTTAGTTAAGCCATGGAATTATATATAATACATTGGTTGGTATAACATTATTAATCCCTGGTATTAACTAATCCAATTGTAATACTCTTTTGTTTGGTAAGAGTGTTTAACTAATAAGGTGAGAAATTAAAATAAATACATTACTTGAATATCCCTCTAGTTAATTAAAATATGTTTAGATTATGAGATATTCTTGAGAATTAATTAAAATAATATAGATATTTTTGGAATAAAATCTTTTATGGGTAGTCTTAGTAATCCAATGAGAATGGGATTGACTAAACACACCTATAAGTAGGTATTAGCTAATCTTGTATTCATGGGTTTACTAAGCCCTCGGGATTAATAAGCCTATATCTTAGATAGTGCATACTAAACATGGGATTATTTCTAAGCCTATGGCTTAGTTAAGCAATCCCATATAAGTAATAAATTCATAACACTCTGAACTCCAGATTAAGCCATATAAATACAATTCACATAGACACAGAATAAAGGGACAAAATCTTATAGTTTCAATTACTGAAAGTGATATCACATACTGTGAAGATTGTTGACAAGGATTGATATCATCCTCTCCACTGAAAAACTGATACTTCCAATCTTCTGATTCACTGCTGGTCCAAAACCACCTGATGCCTCGCACATGCATTGGTGTGACAATTGACGTAGTGCAGATAGAAGTGATTTAACTGCAGATATGTGCATCAATGCTGAGCTCTCAAATAGCTTTACAAACCAAGAAAAAGACTGGTTAGAACCATAGTCAAGTATCTTAAATTTGTGTCCAACAGAGAGAAGAAGATAAAACTATGAAACCATTTGCTACAAAAAGAAATACATCTATGTTCATGTTTTTACATAATGATAGTGAAAGCATCCTCAATTGACCAAAATATTGGAAAATCCGCTATCTTTATGGGAAACAGCAGAGCTTTTTTTTTTTTGTTGTTGTGTGTGTGTGTCTGTGTGGTGGGGTGGGGGGTGTGTTGCTAGATAAAGGAGAGAGGAGAAGGGGCAAGCGAATATGCAATCTCTGTTTCCCAACAAAACATTTAAGAGTAAGACTACATAACAACAAATGAATTTCAAGGAAATGACATCCGGAAAACAGTTCTGACAGATGCAGATTTGGTTTCTTATACCAAACAGCAAAGGAATGCAACTTGCCTGGGAATTCAAAGAAGACAAAATACTGAAGTCACTGTATTGGCCAGAAGATTCTCTTAGAAGCTTTGGAACAGCTGTTGATACTTCCTGGGATACAAAAGGATATTAATAAGCTTTCAGTTAAAATAATTTAGATAAATGCCCTTATATGAGAATAAACATCTCTAGATGATTGAAAATAGAAAGGTAACACAAATTCAACTTTGTGCAGCCGATTAGTACAAGTTCAAGTTTCACGTTTCAGAATTGCAAATTTAGCATTTTTGACACATGTTATCAAGTAAAAAAAAACATAGCATGCCATTTGACAACAGCAACTTAAGTATTGTGTTCTCAGTTAATCTTCTCAGGAATTTTCAAAACAATTGGACAGCCACTTTCAGTCTCATTTTTAAGACACTTGATTAAGAGCTGGCAGTACTCCTTTGTGCTTTAACTTTCAATTCAGGTTAAAATCCTATATCATAGTAATTATACCTAAGGTCAATTATATCAAAGCATATACAAAATCAAAATACCAAACTACTTGCACAGTACAGAAGCTAAGTTCCTAGCCATCTGGGTTCAAATCTCTTATAAAATTGCATTCTATGTGCAAAATGTAAAATCATTATTACTGAATATGTTCAAAGACATGTAATGTATTTTATCTGAAACAAACCCTATATCGACCACAAATATAAATCTTAACCAGAAGAGATTTTATACCTGTGTGGAGGCATGTGGGGAATGAATTGCTCGATCTAAAGCTGATAAAGTTTCCAAAACCTATATCCATTCACAAAAACCAAAAGTTGCACACTTCATCTTCCTCATAGCCAATACCAAAAGAAAGATCAAAGGGACATACCAAAACCCAAGATGGCCCCAAAACGTTGTGTAACCGATGAGAAATGTTGAAGAGAGTCCTGAGGGCCTGAGTTGCCAAAGAAATTGCAATAAAATGCACAGATGGTTAAACAATCAAATTTTTGAAATGATCGCAATTTCTTTAAAAAAAATGATGATAGCAATTGTAAAGCGTAAATGGAATCACATGAGAAGAAGCCAAACATAATACCTGCACATTCTTGGGAGTAAGAACCACACTATCCCTTTGTTCAACAAGTAACTCAGGGCGTTTTGATGCAGGAGACTGTACTGCACTGCAGAAATCTCAATTTAATCCAGAATTTTTAACATCAACATGGAACTGAAATCATAAAAATAGAAGACTCTGACATCTCATGATAAAAGATCAAAGCCTAACATGTTTAAACTTGACTTTAAATGTCAAAAATTCATGCTACTGTTGTCTGGCAATGCAGATGACCACCAACAGAAAACATAAATTAAGATGATCTCCACCATTTCTAATCATAACCAGCAACCTTGCACCATATGTTATCTTAGATGAGGACTGGCATCATTGAATCTTTAAACAAACAGCAATATTCAATGCCTCTAAACTGAGCACCTTACATCAAAATTAACCATGAACAACTATTATGTGCTCTTATTGAACATGTTCCTAACATTCATTTTCATTAGAAACGTCATTGAGTTTCCTGATAGTAATAAGAGAATCCACCCAGAAATTTTCATATGCAAAAGAATACCTCCTGCCTATGAACCGGCCATATTTCGTTTCTCTAAACTTGATGTGCAACAAATATTTTACAATATTTTATTTAGCAATTTGTTTTGATCAGAAGAAATGACATCACATTGTTCACTAAAACTGAAAAATTACCTTTTTCTTTCTGCTTCACTAGGGAAGTTAATAGTAAATTTGCAAAGCGAGGCCAGAAAGGAGTTCAAAGGTTCTACAGCATTAAGAACCCCACATGCCTGAAAATATTCACATAAACAACCAGATCAAATGCAGCAAAAGCAAAGAGCATATATCTATCATTGTATTTAACATCAGCAACAGCTAAACCGGAATAAAAACTATAGTCGACTTTTGTACGACCAAAAAATTAATCAAAACAGCAAACGCTGCTACCAAAACAAACATACCTGGGTGAATGCCTGATATCCTTTCAATATTTCTAAAACAATAGCCTCTCCTTGTGACCTTCCACATTAGCAACATGTCAGATAAACATGAAATCTGTTTAATTCTTTAAGTACAGCTTCCCAAAAAAAAAAACTTCAACAAACCTTGACAAAATAAGAGACAAAGCGTCAAGAATGGTCAACCACAATGAATCAATCATTGCAATGCAAAGAACAGCAGTTTTCCCAGTAAATCTTGCCACAGGTTCATACTCACATCGGGGAGATTCAAGCTGGTAGTGCCAAGAGAGTATTAAGACCTCTGTTCATTTTTTTTTAATTGATGTGTGGGGCAGAAGATACCAATGGAGAGTAATGAAAAAAAATACCTCCCCAACATCCACTGCTTCATCTGTCAAAGTAGCTACAGTAAAGACAACACCCAAAAGGCCTTCAACAGCCAAAGTTATTGCATGAGCTTCGCTCGCAACGAGGACAGCAGCATTTGATGCATCATTATCCAAACTCCATTCAATCCCTGCAAGATGTAAAAGCTGTGATGCATTTTATAGTGTGAAGCAATATTTTGGATATTTATGCACCTTAAATAAGATCTTACATAATTGGGCTAGTAAAAACAAAAACCGTACATTGAATTAATAAAAACTTGAAAAAAAAAAGTTTTCCCTCAATAAAATATAATTTCCAACATTCAAGTGCCCTCTTTTGGATATTCACAAGCTTTGTTTTTCAAGTTATACCCATTGTCATCCATCTATGTCAAACTTGAAACTTGAAAGGATAATTAGACACTTTAAAATTGTACAAGAATGTAGTCCTGCACAATACAACAGATTGTCAAAGTCTGAAGGTGTGTTTGGTATTGTGGTTGGGTGTTCAAAACACAGGTTTAAAAATTTTTTTATTTAATTGATTTTCTTTTTTTAATTTTTTAGGAAGTGCTCTTGCCAAACCTGTGTTTTGGAAAAGCATCTATTTATCTGCTTCTACAAAACTGTGGTTTTGAAAACACAAAAAAAATTTGAAATAAAAAATTCTCCAAAACCACTTTTGGGAAACTCATTACCAAACTCACCCTGAGTGATCTATGATTTCAAATGATTTTTTCCAGATATTAGGAATAAGACATGCAACTGCCTGAATGTAACATGTCAACAGGATAACTAATGCAGTTGGCGTCAGTTTTGCCAGTTAAAAGAAAAGTTACCTTTTGCCTTGCTGCTAAACATCCCTGCAACAGCTGCTAGGCTCTCCTCACTAGTTTCTTGAACCTAACACATAAAAAGTGTATGTTAAAAGAAACTCAAGTATTGATCCAGATATCCAACCCACAATAATATCTTCAAAATGTCCTAATTAACATTTCATCTATAAAAACAAATGTGTACCAGGACTCAAATTTTGCATCTAATTTATAGATAGAGAAATTCATAACTAGCATTAGAACACCCAAAAGAAATGGCTATGGATTTGCCAAGCTTGAATTAAGTAAACCTTGGCCTTAACTGGAAGCTAACCAGTAAAACAATATAGAAGAAAAACTACCATCCACAAAGAGAGTTTACAAAAAGTTGCATATTTCATAATGGTAAACTTTGCAGCAGACGCAGCTAAGGAACTTTTTCCAATATGTGAGAGTTTACAAAAAGTTGCATATTTCATAATTACCATCCACAGAGAGCTTTAAACATGGCTAATGATGTCTCCAACCACAAATTACATCAATCTCTTCCAAGATATAACAGTTCAGCAGGATACAGAAACTCATAATTCTTCCTAGTACTTAAGATAATTCATTTGCCACAAATTAGTATATTGGAGAAATTACAGGAAGTCAATTATACATGTAAAAGATGCTTCAATATTTCACCTGTAAATTTGAAACAACTCGAGCAAGAGCCTTAACCATACCCTCCGCAACATTTGTGTTCTTAGGATGCCTACAGAGTAGAAGCAAATGCGAATGTTGCACATAGTAAAAAAAGATGAAAAAGAAAGAATAAAGTAGCCAAATGGACCTATTTTATATAAAAAAGAGATTTCTTTTAGCATTCAAAAACACTACACTCTAGCTATATTAAGTTTTAAGCCAATTCCAGACCATCCTCTGAAGCATATGAGAAGTGACTTGTGGGATCAAAATTTTTTTGAAGAAGCCCATTTGGTATCTTTCCATCTGCTATTTAAACTCTGGATACGTACAAATGTGTTAACATGCCCTAACCTCTCCCTCCCAGAAAGGTACATATGTGAAAAGGTGATTTATTAGCTAAATTGGTGATTTAAATAAGAAATTCTTTTAACTGCTGGCTTTTTCCATGCTAATCGATGTGCTTATATTCCTTCATATGCCTAATTATGCTATAACAAAACATATGCAACACAGAGCATGAAGTAAAAGATCTTGAGTAGAGAAGCCGGTGAGCTTACATATCAAAGTTCTGGAAAAGAATTCGTAAAGTTCGTGCCTCCACGCAAAAACCCTGTGAAATTGCAAATCTGAATATTAATAAACTGCAAAAGTGCTCGGGAAAAAGTTGGAAATGCCACAGCTGGAATTCAAGAGATTACCCTCAAGATCTCAAGCACAAGAATACGATGCCATAGTGGCAAATCAAGAAAAGTAGCCTTCACAAGCATACTCAGAAAAACCTGCATTCAAGAGGTGGCAAATCTTATTCGATGTGACATGATTGTTAGCAGATTGTAGTAATTCATGAAAATATTGTGCATCCACACATAAAAAAAATAAATAGTTGATAAGAAAAAAATTATGCAAGACATTTACTTAGCCTTGAATTAGATATGAGTTTAAGTACAGAATGTTAAAAAGAAACTTCTCATGAAGTAAAAAGGGTTCCATAGATCTTGATGTTAAAAAGCAAAAAAAAAACATAGGATTATTCTCATAACTAAGGAAAACTGGACAGATGTCAGTTAACAAGAGATGAAACACTTTTAGAAGAATCTTCGACTAAAATTTTGTTTGTTCACAATAGGATTTAGGTGACGTGTATCGACTTCTGGCTATTCAAGACTAGAACACAAGGGTAGTTTATCCAAATACAACATGTTAATAAGATGAATAAAAAAAGAAGAAGAAGATGGTGATGAAGAAAAAAGTAGAATAACAGTAACAACAATATCATTTTAAATGCATAAATTATCACTTCAAGCAAAGATCATTGTTGCAGTTGAACATACCTCACACTCAGTAATAAGGGATGAACTGTAAAGCCTGATTATATGAGCAACTGACCGTAAAACCAGGCGTCGAAAAGAAGGTTCTCCAGCTTCTCCTTCAATCTGGATCAAGGCTCAATGGTAAATTACACGTACAGCAAAAGTGTTCATTAGACTGCAATGTCCCCACATAGATCAAAAATTTATCCAGACCCTTTGAAAAGAGAAGCTACCTCAGCATTTGTACGAAGTGAAGTCATCAGAAGCGAACATATCTGATGACGCATGACCTGCCAAGTTTCACGCAAAGTTTAGAGCTAAAATTGTTCTGCCAGCATACTCAGATAAAAGAACATAGATGAGTATTCAATTCTTATAAGTACCTGTTCATAGGGACCCAAGGTCCTGAAAATCGGAACATAATTGGACAGAACAAACCTGCAGTATAGACGTATTCAGCAAAGCAAAGGATAACCAAGTATATAATTTTCCAAACATCATTAGTTTGGATAAATTGAATGATTTTCAGAAAATTTTATATCATTTGTATGACATTTATATAAGCATGAAACTATAATTCTAAAGACAAAGTGATCACCTTAACAAAGATCCAATTGCATACAATGATACCATGAGCCTACAACTAAATCAACAAAGTTTTATGCAGGCCCTCCTATAACCATACTGAAAAAACAAATACATAGGAGAAAATGAATCCATGGGGAACACTTTTTATGCAATAGTACAAATGGTAATAACTTCTGGGTCAGAGTATGTTTTAAATCAAGTGTACATGACTTATCAATAACTTACAGATGAGCAAAGCATGGATGAGACCGTGTTTGTCCTCAGCTAATTGATAGGGAATTTCAAAAGGTACATTATGCAAATAATCCCAGCCTTAATTACTAAACAATTTGTGAAACATGTGCAACCATAGTCTATTGAAGACAACACAAGTAACAGTAATTCCAGTTAACAATTGGAATTTTCTAGCAACACACACTACACACATCATGCATGTAAGAGTGAAAGGAAGATGATATCTACTTTTGGAAGTTCCAAGCATGCAGTCCACACCACCTCAATGTCTTTGCTAGACAAACTTCATTGTATAATACTTCCAACAGTGTACCAAGACCATAGTTATTAAGCATAAACATTAGACATTAAATGTCATTGTCAGACTTTCAAACCAAGTTAAATAGCTCACCAACTACATCAAGAACCAACATCCCAGGGGGTGAGATGTATGCAGGGGATGGTCAAATTTTTCACAACTCTTATCAAAAGTCCATATTTTGTTTTGAAGTTATAGCATCAAAAGCAAAGGAGAATACATCATGGCATTCTAATGTTCAACTTCAATATAACACATTTATCGAATTAATGGTGAAGGCTGAGGGCATGTTTCTCACTCAAGTATATCAAGCGCAAATATCCGCTGAAGAGAATACACATGCAACCATATAGCCTGTAAGATAAAAGAAAAAATAGTTAAAAATAAATCAACAAGTGGCACTAGTTGACACTCTGAAGCAAAAAACAATGAATTAATAAAAACTGAAGCATATAAACAGGTGAGGGAGGTCATCTAATAGTTCCAAATAGCACATACAGATCCACCTGCAGCAAGAGCTGTCAGGTCTTCAAGCAAACGCAGCCCAAGCTTTCCAGCATTTGTTAGGATCTCCCTTGTCAATAATGGCTCTGCTGAAGTATGTTCATGCCCCAAAAACCTGTTCAGTGTTCACTCTAGAGTTAGATGGATATGCCAAATTGCATGTCTGAAATTAATTCCCAAGGTTGTTAAACTCGCTTTTTTAAGTAAAATCGGTGAGGGACTTATAAAATCAAATCGTAGAATTGAATTGTAAAATCGTAAGATTTTACAAACTATAAATCTATAATTAAAATCAATAAATATTTACTCTATGATATATATTTACATTCATAACTTAATTTATAACTATATTAGAGTAATAATTAAATATAATAGAGAAATTTAACAATGAAAAATAAATTATATGTGTGAAGGATAATAATAATAAAAATAATAAGCAGCAAAAAACACTTAGCATTTGCATGAGAACTAAGTTAAAATAGATAAATATGGTATTATGTTGTTTTATCGTCATCATATATAAACTAAATATTTTATTTAAGAATTAGGATTTTTATTCATTATTTTATTATGAGCAATAATAATGTGTTTATTGTTATTGTAGTATTATTTACGAATTAAAAATTTTATTTATTTATTCATTTGTTTAGAACATTAAATAATACTTTTAAATAAAATGTATTTTTAAATAATAAAATTATGAAGTTTGGTAAATATGTAATTTATTATTTTACCTATGATTTTACGATTTTACCTTTGATTTTACGATTTTACCTTCGATTTTACGGTTCTACGGTTTTACGATTTTACTCTGATTTTGTGAAGATTTGATTTTCTATACGATTCAACAAGTTTAGGATGAAAAAAATCGTAAAATTGTGCGAGTCAACTCGCGATTTTAACAACCATGTGAGAGACATTCTGCAACATACTTGTTACTCTAAAGCTTCCTGTTCAAAGTCAATTTTATGCTCCATTTAATATTACTACACATAAGGTAGTTGCTTTGTAGGTTTGATATGCAAGCAGGAGCCAAACCTAAACTTGGATCTGGAGATAGAGATGAGAC
>CANYLF010345616.1:0-10386 GCA_948193215.1 Bocquillonia castaneifolia
ATGTGCTTTATATTGAAATGCATATTTATATCAAAGATTTATTCTCTTTTAAAATAGCGTTTTTAAAATTTTACAATTCGATTTTTGAATTTTTTTTTTTAATAAAATTGAATATTGCAACTTGTAAAATAATTACAAAGAAGGTTCTAAGTAGTAACTTGTTAAAATAAAATTACATTTTGACCCTTAAACTTTTATTGATCTTAAATTTGTCCAAAAATGATTTTTTATACAATTTAATTTTTGTTATACTTTAATTTTATTTAAAAATAATAATAATTAATAATATTTACTTGCTCTATTTTTAATTTTTTTCCTTGCATTTAAATTTTAACAACTAAAAAAATAGTTAAGTAATATTTTTTGTAGTTTTATTTTTTAATATATTTAATTTTAGTATTTAAGAATAATTTTTTAACAAGAAAAAATTAGAAGTAAAGATGCTAAGTTATATAATATAACATAATTAAAATTCAAAGGTGATTAAAAGATTCTGATTTTGTTATATTTCAATTTAAAAAACTTTCTAAAATAAATTTGTTAAATTTTACCAATACACGAACTGTACTACCCATATGGGAAGGGGTGAAAGGTTTCAAATTCGAGACCCACCCTTGTCAAATTATCAAAAAAATATTAATTTTTTTTATTATGTGTTATGAAAAATCATTAAAAATTTTATTATTATATCCAAATTTCAAGAAAAAAATTATATTATTAATTTTTATCTTATAATATATATAACATATTTTATTCAATGTGAAAATATATAAAACAAACCCGTGCAAAGCACGGGAAAAATTGCTAGTGATAAATATAACTTCACAATAATGGAAACTTAAATCATTTATTATCACTACCATCACTCCTTCTACTGCAGTTTTGCTTAAAATTTTTCTACCTTTTTAACTATATATACTACTTGTTAAGCTGCTGAAGCTTTGTGATCTCATCGAGTACTCTTTTATCAGTTTTGAGAAGAATGATTCCTGCCTTTGTAGCAGTCTCTCCGGGGTGTCATACTCCGCTATTCTTCCTGTTTCAGTTTCACCACCACCACCATTTTAGCACCTTCTCATTTATTTTATTTTATTTTATTTTATTTTAACAAAAAAAAAAATAAATAAAATAATAACTATAACAATTAACAATTATTGGATGGACAGGAGACTTACCATCACTCAGAACCAAAACCAGATCGCTGTCTATTACTGTGTGGATCCTGTGAGCTATTGTCACCACTGTCCTGTCCTTGAACTCTTTGCTAATGATTTTTTGTATCACTCCATCCGTTGCTGAATCCACTGATGCTGTTGCTTCATCCAGCACCAATATGCTGCTTTTCTTTAGCAGGGCTCTTCCCAGACAGAATAACTGTCTCTGCCCCACACTCCAGTTTTCTCCATTTTCAATCACTGTTATATTATTATTATTAACTCACATTTTAATTACTTCCTTTCCTTTTATGTATAAACGTTACCTATAAAATCTTTATCATCATACCTGTGGCATTCAGCTTTTCACCTTTTGAGCGTACCAAATTACCCAGCTGACATTTATCTAGAGCCTGTATTAGTTTCATGAGGAAATGTCACATTAAGTTCCACTGAAAATCAGTTTCTTCTCACCCACACACATCACTACTACTAGTACTAATATATATATATTTACCTCCCATAGTTGATGGTCTGTGTACTCATTTAGTGGGTCAAGGTTTCCTCTCACTGTTCCCTCAAACATTGTTGGGTCCTGTGGGATGATGCTAAGCCTTGCTCTCAAGTCATGAAGACCCATCTTTGATATATCCACGTCATCAATTATAATTCTTCCTTCTCTGGCTTCTACAATTCTGAATATGGCCTGTATAAGTGTTGATTTCCCGCTCCCTGTCCTTCCTACCACACCAACTTTTTTCCTCCCTGGAAATGTGCAGTTAATGTTTTTCAGAACTGATGGCAGGTGTTCTGCATAACGAATCTGCACCATTTCAAATATTTGTTTCTATGAGCAAACATTATGCACTGCTTCTTCCGCTTATTCATAATAACTTCATGATTCTCTCCTAGTTTTCTTTTCTTGTTTTTTTGAGCTTTTTGTTCTCTTACATGTTATATTGCAAATTAAAAATCACTGTTTCTGAACTACTCTTTGTAAAAAAAATTGCTTACCTCCAAATTCTTGAAGCATATCTGTCCTTCTTCTGGCCAGTTGATCGGAGGTGTGCACTTTTCAACCACAAGTGGTGCTTCACTTGGTATTTTTGTGTACTGAAGAATTCTTTCTACTGAGATCATTTTGTTTTCTGCATTGCAAATGTTCCATATAACTGTTGCTTGTAAAACATTCAAATTTAATGCATATGTTACTGCCAATCCTGCAATGCCTGCAAAATGTCCAAGTTCAGGTCCAGAATGTTCTCTAGTCTTGGAGTGTCATGTGAATGAATAGAAATTGTTTATCTCTCTCCTATCCATAAAATTTGCAGATCAGATGCCACTTTTGACATCATTGCACTAAATAATTTATATATCATACTCACTTGGACTTATTATCCCTTCAGGGAGGGTCACCAGCAGAACCAATGAGAAAGCAAACACAAAATTGGATAGTATATTCAATCTGAAAGAAAGCCATTCCATGGCTGCTACATTATGAAACCATGGCCTTGAGTGCGAGTCTATAAGATCAAGATTTGCTTCAATAAAACGGTCCTCTTGATCAAAAGCACGAATTGTAGCTGCTCCTGCTAGCGATTCTGCAAAGTGGTGAAGAATTGGAGCTCTCTGTATTCCTGCTAAGCGGGCCAGTTCTCTGGCTGTTGGTATGTAATATTGCTGAACAGTCATTATCGTCAAATTTCCATCATTTTTATAGTAATATAGCAATTTGAAATTTCATTTTTATTCATCATTATTTTGGTGAACATTTGCTGAAGGCTATTCAAATATCATTAGTAGCATTTTTTATTTTTTTTGAGGAACTGTCCCCATAAATAAAAGGCAAGAGAATGCTTACTTGGTACCATATGCAGATTGCTGTTACTGGAATGAAGATTACAAAAACTTCCCATGCAACCTGGGACATTACTGCTATGGTCCCTATTATTTGTATTATTGAAAAAGCACACCAACCAAGTCTCATTGCCATTTCCAAGTCTAGCACACTTTGGTCTGTAGATGCCTACGAACATGAATACAGTGAAATTAAAAGTAAGTGTCAGTGTGGTAGTGTGTGGGTGAGAGTACAAGTACCTACATTTTACCATAAATAAAAATTTTATGTTAAATAAGTCTATGCTCTAATTTTCAACAAAAAGTTCATTTCGTATATGCTCTACTGTGTTTTCCATAGCTCTTTGTAAAGTTGCATTATAAAAGAGAGCGTAATCAATTATTTCAACGTAACTCACTCTGTTCAGGATTCGTCCAGTTGGTGTAGAATCAAAGAATGCCATTGGAGCCCGAAGTACAGTGTGCAGCATGTTTGTGAAGAGTTTCTGTGCCGTTGCAAGTCCTACTATTGCTATTAGCGTGGCTCGGATCAGCACAAAAATTGAACTTCCGAAGGCAAGTATGACATAAACAAGTAATATGGTTTTCATTCCCATTACTGGTTTACTTTCACTTGTAGGAGGTGAAGCCCACGCCATCCAGTAATTACTAGCAATCTGCAAAATTTGAAATGTCGACTGTGCCATAATAATTATGGGAACCAAGGCTCCACGTTTCACAGTGGTTAAATATGACCAGTAAACTTCTTTCCCGATGCTTCCTTTCTCTCTTTCTTCATCTTGCACCAGTTTTCCTCCCTTTTCTGTTATCTCTACAGAGAGGTCATCATCCGATTCTTCTGAATTGGACTCGCCATCGTTTTGAGACATTCTTGAGTTTTCCAATTTAAGGACAGACTCTAAGGCTTGGCTATGAGCACCAACTAGATCTCCAAATCCAATATTTTGTTTCAACAGTTCATCAAAAGTTCCAGCTTGTGCTATTTTTCCATTTTGCATCACCTGTTCAAGTTTACTTGTTTTAATTTCAGATCATATTCCTTAAACCACAACCCTCCATGTTCTTAAAGACCTAAGCTGTCCTAGCAGTTTAGTGTTTACTGATCAACCAAATATTCAGACAAATTTATTTTTAGAATCAGCATACATTCTTATTGCACATGGTAGTAAATATGGGCTGTGAACCTGTGCAGGTGCAGGATCTTTCTTACCAGAATGAGGTCCGCCGCAGGAAGAAACTCAACTTGGTGGGTAACATAAAGTATAGTCTTGTCTTTTAGAATTCCCATTAAGCATTCCTGCGAAATGTAACTTTGAAATCTCATCTCTAACACACAATTGCAGAAGAGCATATCGAGGTGCATTATATGGTACTTCAAGATCTAGTTAAAGACTGGAGACTTGGTGCCTCGAAAAGAAAGTGCTGTCTGTACTGTATCTAGAAAAAAAAAAAAAAAAAAAGAAGACAGTTCGGACCTGAAAGAGTTGGGTGCCTGTATGGGCATCTACGGCACTGAAAGGGTCATCAAGTAGATATATGTCAGCATTCTGGTAAACTGCACGAGCAATTTGTATTCTTTGCTTTTGTCCCCCACTCATATTTATTCCTCTTTCTCCAATCTCTGTTAGGTCACCACAGTTGAACAGTTCAAAATCCTTTGTTAAAGCGCATGCTTTAATTGTTTTGTGATACCTGGCACTGTCATAAGGATTCCCAAATAGAATATTGTCCCTGATATTTCCTGTCAGTATCCATGGAGATTGAGGAACATAAGCCTTTGTACCACTGACCTTCACTGTCCCTGACAGCTTTTGTATTTCTCCCAAAATGCAGGATAGCAAGCTAGACTTGCCTGATCCTACTGTCCCACATATTGCCACCTTCATTCCCCTGTTCACTTTCAAATGTATTCCATCAAGAGTTGGTATGCTTGACTCGGGGTCCCAGTTGAATTTTCCACCATCAATCTCTACTTCAAACTCTGTTTCATGTTTTGGAACATACTCGGTGGCATCATGTGGGATTTCATCTTCCTGAAGGTAAGAAGCAACTCTATCTGCTGAGACTTTTCCCTGTGCAATCACAGAGAGCAGATCAGGTAAATTGAAAATGGGGTCCTGCAACATGCGGAAGGTAGCGAATGCTGATAGAACTCTTCCAGCTGTGAGTTGAATCCCCATCAGCATGCAAGCCCCGAATGTCACGACAGAAATAAATGCAGGTGCTCCCCAGAAGAAAAAAGCTGAAAATGCTGAAAGTCTTAGGGATTTCCATAGCCAATTATATTCTGTGATCCTTAAACTCTCTAGCTTGTGAAGGAACCGACTGTCCCATGCTTGAAGTTTCAGAATCTTCATGTTTCGAAGCACTTCTGAAGTGGCTTTCATTCGGTTGTCCTTGGCTTCCATGATCTTAGACTGATAGCTTTTCTGAATTCTAGTGATTGGTATATTGCTCATCATCACCATGAAAGTTGCAGCTAATGCTGCCAATGATCCCAGACCAAGGCTTGTTTTTAGAACGAAGATTGCCAAGGAAATCTGTACAGGCAACATCCATATAACGTTCAGAAACCATATGAAATCTGTAATTCTTTGAATGTCTACACTCATGTAGTTAATGATCTCCCCGCTACTGTGGCTTTGGCGGGATTGGCTCGACAGAACTAAGCCCTTTTTGTAAATTTGAGATATCAGAGCAGCTCTGAGACGAAGGCCTAACTGGCGGGCACCAAATATCCACTGCCTCTGTGCTGTTGTCTCGATCATTTTGGCACATAGAAATGCCAGTGCGAGAAGGTAACCAGTCTCTAAGCTTTTGGTTTTCTTCTCAATCAAAAAGTTTACCAAGTCATCAATGAGGTATGGGCCGACGTATGAAGCTCCAGCATTGGTAACTGCGAAGAGTGCATTAATTGCTGCTTTCTTTCTGATGAAGAAGAAAATAGCCTTGTAAATAGAGGGGTTTGTGGTTCTGTCTTTGTCCCTAACATGATTTAGGCACTGATCAAAAGCTGGGGAAAGAAATCCAGCCGAGTCTTTGATATCAACATCTGGAATTTCTTCCTGCTCAAGAGGTTTCTTGATACCAACAGCAAACAATTGGTTGAGCCACGAGAAGGTAATCAGCTGGAGAAGAGTGGCTTTTGTATACGGAGATTCCCTCTTGTTTCCTTGTGAATGTTTATCAGCAAGAAGAAGAAGAGGATCATTGATACTGATACCATTACCATCAGGTGATTCGTGTGATACTATGCCGCCTGTCTTCCCGTGTATCGAGACGCCCAACAACAAGGCAGATGAGAGCACAGCAATGAAGTCTGTGTAATCTCGTACTCTAAGGCGGTCTGGTTTTGTAACTTGAAAGTAGGTATCTAGAAATGTGCAGGTCATGGATAGCAAGAAGCTGCAAACCCACCACACTCTTAGAATCCATGGAAACTTGGGATGCTTCTGATGGAGGATCATGAACACTGCAATCACGCTAATTATGGATGATGCTACTTGCATCATCTGAGACGAAATCGATAGACCTCTAGAGTTGCAATGCCCTTCCCGGACCTCAACCACCAGCATCAGCATCAGTAGTTGTGACAAATGGACTCCCAGCAGCAAAGTGGAACAAATAATGCTGACTTTATAAGCCATGCTTAATTTCACTTCTATGTCTGTGCTTTCACCTCGAATTTTTCTACTCCTTTTGCATGCTTTAGTCGTACATTTTTTCAGAAAATGCAATAATAAGATTCCAAGGAACCCCAGTTGTACAATTATGCTTGTATGCTCCCACAAACAGGGTGAAATTACATTAGGCCATTCCATTAGCTTCAATTCTGCAAAGCATATTCAAAAACTAAAGATTTCAATTCATAAACAAATATATGTATATATGATGCTTAATTTGGTTGCTCTTTATTATAGAATGACAGGGTCCGCATTAATTCAGAATCCGGTAGCATTAACAAGTTCTGTTTTTCATCAAATAAAAATCTCGTATATAATAAATAAACATCAAAATTTGGTTAATACTTTCATCACCAAATTAGCGCATGCAAACATAACGAGACTAGCTTTAATTTGTTTATGTATATTGTGAATTTGTGATCGATCGAGTCCCTTGAGTTTGCTTATTAAATGAAAAGGTAAAGAGATAATTTATACAATCATTATAAACTAATATGAAATTATTTTGAAATATATATATATATATTCATCATACAGACTATTTTTCCCAGAAAAAGAAAGTTACTAACTATTTTCAGCCTGAGTATGTATTATAAGATTAAAAATACAAAAGGATAACTTTTAAATATGTATATGTGTGTGTATGTTTGCGTTAAACAAAAATCTTCTAGATCCAGTCATGGTTTTGGTTTTAGATCATTGATTTTTTTTTTTTTAAAAAAAAAGGAAAGCTACTCCAAGCAATATATTCTGGGAGGCCACTTCAAGTATAATGCTTGCAGAGCCTGCCTTGCATCTCAAATGTTGAGATAAGAAGTTAGCCATTTGGATTTAATAGTCATTATATATTTTATAACTCTTATAAGTAAATTATGGGATGAGAGAGTTTCAGAATAACTAAATTAAGAAGAGTATTAAACAATTAAGTATTACTCCCTCTCCATCAGATTCAATATATATACACATGGATTAAAGAAGTTATTAACTAGTATACATTTTAGGAAAAAAAGAATCAAAATGACTAAGTTACCCTTTATAATTTTATTTTTATATGTTATTTAGAGTAGTAATAAATAATAATAATAATAATAATAATAATGTGTGGAGATAAAAGTAGAAAAATAACATTTAATGTTGTCATGGTACATGATGGACCGACATACTTCGGCCCAAATTGTCAAGCTAAAGGGCTATCCTACAAAGGAACATCATTAGAAGGACAAGTGTCACATAGAAAAAGGGAACCAAAGGACAAGTGTCACAAGGTACACTTGTCCTCCCCAAAACCCTAGATTCCTAGAACATGCTATATAAAAAATGATACAAGAACCAAGGTAAGTCTAATATACTATATTCTCTCTCCACTCTCATATATCTCTATTCTCTAGATATTTCTTTTTCTTCTCTACAAACACTGACTTAAGCATCGGAGTACAGACAGGACCACCTGGTCCCGCCATGCTCTGACCTTTATCTTGTCTTGCAGAGACTCGCTATCAGAGAACCGGACTCATAGAAGAGTACTAGAGACCCGGTACCCGATATGGAGGACCAATTCTACCAGTACGTATTTCAAAGCGACAGATATTTGAAACAAATGGAATCTTATAAAGCGATAGATATTATGGAACGAGGGAGTACTAATTATAAAAGTTGGAAATTATATATATATTAGTAAATTATAGTAGAAAAGGATGATTTTATTGTACTAGTAGAAGGGCCAATTTAATTATATCTATAAACAAATATTTAAAGCTTAAGCTTAAAAGCACTATGCAAACATCTAATTGAGGCAATTAATATGTTTGTTGTTTATCGTGTAAAGAGTAATTATGAGAAAAGGAAAACGTAATTAAGTCTCTCGTCTCAGCTCTGCTTAAGATACTATAGTACACTGTACCAGGCAGCATCCAAGTTGGCAGTAGTTAATTATTTCATTAAGGAGCAAAATGCATGCATATGAATATAGCTAGTTTTCCTGTTTATTTGCCAGGGCCATGGAGAAGAAGAATAAAAAGAATAATTTTTAAAAATAAAAAGTAAGTTATGCTGGCGACTTACTTGTTACTTGAAAATCGAACAAGTTCTGTAGAAAAATCATTAGTAATTACTAATATATATAAATAAATGCTTCTTTTCCTTTGTTCAACTTCGATCCTCACCTCACCTGCATGGTATCATTATCATTATTATTATTATTATTATTATATCAAAACTGAACTGATCAATAAGACAATATATATATAACTAACAACTATTTATTGTCATTATCAAAAAAAAAAAAGAAAAAGAAGAAGAAGAAGCTACTATTTATTGAACCACTCTATATCTATCTGCAGATGTATACTATGGTCTGAAGATCTAACTACTTAATTACTTTCTTTCCTTTTTATTTTTTTTTATTTTTAACCTGCGGGGAGGGAAAGGAAAGAAAAGGAAAGGAAAAGGAAAGAAAAGGCACTGATGAGCTGAGAATTGTCAGGGCAGAAAGTGTGGAGAGAAAGAAACAATTAGTGCACATTGGCGAAGAAATAAATGGCTGAGAAATTATAATCGGAAGAGCATAAACCAAAGTATATATAATACTATTACTATTAATTAAGCTCTCAGGCTTTGGAATTTTGTTTGTACATATTGTGATTGTGCAAGTGGCATGTCACGTGATTTATTATTACTACTTCTTAGTAATTTTATATATACGTAAAATGTGATGTAATAGTATTATATTCAGGACTTAATTAATTTGCACTTTGCACTTTGGAGTGAGTAAATGAGAACTGAGAAGCGAACAAGACGGTCAATTTGGGTGGCCGGATGCTTGTCCCATTCTCTGACACTACCCTTTCAATATCTGAGGTTTTCCCAATTCAAAGTAAAAATTAATTAAAACCGGTTCGGAAGGTGAACCGGATTACTAATTGTTTTTTGGTTTGACCAGTCTAACTAGTTCAACTGCTGATTTAATGATAACAGGTGAAGGAAAATTCTTACCTAGGCCGGTCCATATATCTTTTATGGGTGTAATATGTCTATTAGTGACTTATAAACAATCTTAATTTATTTATTTTTAAACTAAACACATAAATAATCTATATTATATGTTAAAATTTTCATATCATATAAGTTATAACTATTAAAAAGGTTATAAATTATTATTAAATATCAAATTAAAAAATAAAAATATTAAAATTTTAGTGTTTGAAATGTTAATAGAATTATAATTCTTATTCTATATATTATTATTTATCAAAACTTATTTAATGAACAATTTTTTTTAATAAAACCGGGTTTTACTGGGTCGATTTGATTTCACCGGTGTTACTAGTTTTTAACACTATTCGATTTTAATACATAAATCAGATTGGATTGCGAACGGTTCTCGATTCAATCGGTTGGACCAATAAACACAACCCAAGGAATCATACTTGAATTATATTTTTTTTTAAAAAATGGGCACTTTATATTTTTATCATTTAAACATTTAAATTATATATTTTATATAAATAAATAAATACTCCAATTCTTCATATGTAATTATCATTTTAACACTTAATACGTATAGACACAATTATAAATAAATATTTATAACATATTTAAATGATAGAAATAAAAATACAATATAATTCAAGTCTTTGCATCCATGTTTTGCCAAAAAGGGAAGATACGTTTCTTAATCCACCTAATTAATTGGC
>CANYLF010345639.1:0-10262 GCA_948193215.1 Bocquillonia castaneifolia
CGAAAATGATAAAACAAGCATGTTCATACATATTGCCAATGATAATTACATCTTTCAATGTCAACTACCTTACAAATGGCATCCATGTGATGGCTTACATCTTTCAATGTCAACTACCTTACAAAAGGCATCCATGTGATGGCCAAACACATAAACACCCAATAAACACATGTATGACCAAACCCTAAGAGAGAGAAAGCATCAATTAAACACAATAAGCTCAATATACATAATCAATATACATCCGTGGTGAAAGGGGCTCAACAAGCCCTAAGGTAGAGTAAACTACTCACTACCTATAGCAATCAAACATAAATAAACATTAAATGAAGACAGAGGAAGGATATTACCCATAGAAGCTTAATAGAAAAAGCTAAAGAGAGAAGATCCTTAAAGGAAATTGATAATAACTTGATTAAATTAAAGATTCAATGTTAATTACAAGCTAATCTAACTTAAATTTAGTATTTCTATCTCTAAAAACCTCTATTTTTCTCTCACTAGGGGCTGAGAACCCCTTGAAAAGGGTTAAAATGAGCTCCCCCTTTTAAATTAAAAGTTTGGGAAGTATTTATAGTGGTTCTCGCATTAGACCCACACAGACTGTGCATTTGGAAATACACAGGCCGTATGGTCATGCTGAGAGCCCTTCCAAAAACCTGCACTAAACAACTCTCAGAGGTGTCACACGGCCTGTGCACTTCAAAACACACGGGGCGTGTGACCGGGCAGGGGGGAGGTTCCAACATGTGGCCTGTCTTGCGAAGGGTATATCTCCATCATCTGGACTCTGAATTGAGAAATTCTTGAGACTAAAGTGAATTTTAGGAAGTCTACTTAATTTTTCATGTTTTAAGAATTTTCTAATTCGGCCATTTTCATTCCCAAATTTCCCTTGACATTTTACTGCTACATTGTAGGCAGCCTTCTGAATGCTTCTAGGTGTGGGGCTTGTATCTCATTCATCTGAGCACCAAATGACCTTATTCCAATTAAAAGTTGACATAGATTCAGAATGCTAGAAGTCTAGAGCTTTCATCATAAAAATCCTCCCACGTTATCCACACCGATCTTCCGAAGTTGGCAATTTTACAAGACCGCTTCTTAGCCCTTTATCGCTCAATTCTCCAAACTAGCCCAAATGTCTCCTCAACTTTCAAAGCTTGATACCTATATCAAAAACATAACAAAACAAGTATAAATCACTCAAGAAAGTCCAATACACACAAAGCAATCGAGTTACACTTGTTTTGAGTGAAATAGGGAAGAATGCATGATAAATGCTTGGTTTTTTTGGGTGAAAATCTCCTAAACCTAATACACTTAAGCCCTAATTACTATGTGTGTTGCACACACACCAATGCACTTTCCACATGGCCCAGGAGAGTCTCATGAGTCTGTGCATGATCATAGTAATGCATCTGAATTTAAGGAATAACAGAATGTGCCACCAGAGGTCCATCAGTTCTTTAATTTTTTTGCAAGGAATGAGACCACCGCCAATGAATGAAGAGATCTTTGTAAAAATTTAAAAGCATGAAGGAGAGGAGTTTGTGGGTACTACCGATCCTACAGTGGCTGAGGATTGGTTGAGAAAATGTTTTAACAAATAGCTGAGAGGTTTAATTGTACTCCTACACAGAAATTGAAATTTACACCTTTTTTATTTGAAAAAGATGCTCTTGATTGGTGGGAGACCGTACCTGAGAGTAGAGCTAGACCTATGACCTTGACTTGGGATAATTTGCTTCGAGGATTCCTAATTAAATATGCTCCACCAATCTACAAGGATAGGAAAAAGATTGAGTTCCTTGAGCTCAAACAAAAAGAGTTATCAGTGGCACATTATGATTTGAAATTCACAAGACTTTCCAAGTATGCTCTGGAAGAGGTAGCCATAGAAGAATTGAAAAGAAATAGGTTTGAGAGAGGTTTGAAGTTAATGATTCGTGAAAAAATGGTAGTGAAACCTCCAACATACAGTGCTTTGATGAAAGCGGCTTTAAGGGCTGAAGAGACTGCACTTGAGAGGAATGAAGTTGAAATAAAAAAAAGAAGAAAACAGAGAGTACTTCTAGCTATTCATCCAAGCCAAGTGGTACGACTTCTAGAGGCTCCATTTTTCAGAGGGGAGTTTTAGAGGTAGAGATACTACTAGACCAAGTAGATCAACTATTGTTACATCCGGTAGGAGTGTTTCGAGATCTTGAGGATCTGGATTTAATTCTAGACGTGGGTTTAGTGGGACTTTTAATCAATGTTCTATTCTTCTTTGTACACGGTGTGGTCGATTGCATTCTGGGGAATGTTGGGGACCCAATCCAATCATTTGTTTTCGATGTAACCGACTAGGTCATTATGCCAATAATTGCCTGAAAAATCGAGGTGTGGGAAGTAGTAATCAGTCAATGGGCCAAAGCAGTGTTGGAGATAATGCAACGCAAGCTAGTGTTGGTAAAGGTAGAGGAAGAGGTGGTAGATGAATTGCTAGTACCAATTCACTACTGACATAAGTGGGACATGTTGTTTAACCTCAAGCTTGAATTTATGTTGTGACGAGGCAGGAAGCTTCCTTTTCACCATATGTTATTACGGGTATACTTTCTGTTATGGTCATGATGCACATGTTTTAATAGATCCAGGATCTACATGTTCATTTATTGCATTTGAGTTTGCATTACGCATGAATAGTCACTTTTCATCATTGGGTCATGATATCTATGTTTCAATGCTTGCTGGTAGTATTATTGTTGTGAATAGAATAGTGAAAGATTGTATGGTGATTATGGAAGGTATTTCATTTCATGTTGACTTAGTGGTAATTAATATGAGGGATTTTAATGTGATATTGGGTATGGATTGGTTGTCTCCAAACCATGCTATTATTGATTGTCAGACTAAGAAAGTCAATATGGAGATTGAAGGGCAGATGAAAACGGTAATAGTGGGAGAAAGGAAGGCGGTGCCAAATTGTTTGATATCCGCGGTAACAACTTTCCACTTGATCAAAAGTGGATGTGAAACTTATTTAGCAAGTTTTATTGACACTACAGTGGTAAGTCCAGGGGTATCTAAAGTTCAAGTAGTGAATGAATTTTCTAATATCTTTCCAGAAGAATTTCCTGGTTTATGACCGCATAGAGAAATCGATTTTGAGATCGAGACCATTCCAGGGGCTACACCAATATCTATTGCTCCATATCGGATGTCACCGAATGAGTTAAAAGAGTTAAAGAAGCAATTAGAAGAATTATTGGATAAAGGATTTATTAGATCGAGTATTTCTCCTTGTGGTGCACCTGTATTATTTGTAAAGAAGAAGAATGGAAGTATGCAGTTGTGTATTGACTATAGACGGCTAAAACAAATCATTGTAAAGAATAAATACCCATTGCCAAGAATAAATGATTTACTTGATCAATTGAAGGGTGCAATAGTGTTTTCAAAAATTGACTTACGATCAGGTTATTGGTAACTAAGAATTGGTAAAGCTTCGATTCCAAAAACAACATTTCGGACAAGATATGGGCATTATGAGTTTATGGTGATGCCATTTGAGTTAACCAATGCACCTGCTGCTTTTATGTCTTTAATGAACAAGATTTTCCAGTGGTACCTAGATCAATTTGTAATTGTTTTTATTGATGACATTCTAATTTACTCAAGGAACCGTGAAGAACACAAGCAACATTTAAAATTGGCTTTACAGATTTTGAGGGAGAAGCAACTTGATGCTAAGTTCATCAAATGTGTATTTTGGATGGAGGAAATAGCTTTCTTAGGCCATGTTGTTAACACGAATGGAGTGCAGCCATATCCTTCTAAGGTAAAAGCGATTATGGAGTGGGAACTGCCTAAAAATGTGATTGAAAATTAAAGTTTCGTGGAAATAGCAGGATACTATCGAAGATTTGTGAAATATTTTTCTTTTGTGGCCAAACCATTGATCAATTTTCTTAAGAAGAATGTTGCATTTCAATGGACTAGCACTTGTCAAGACAGTTTTGAAGAATTGAAACAAGGATTGACTTCTACACCAATCCTTACTTTTCCATCTGAAAATGGTGGATATGTAGAGTTTACAGATGCATCAGGGAATGGACTTGGGTGCGTTCTAATGCAAAATGGAAAGGTGATTGCCTATGCCTCAAGACAATTGAGACCGCAGGTCACGTAACCTAGGTTTGGGTTACGTGACCCCGCATGAGTTGAATTATCCCACACATGATCTTGAATTAGCTGCCATTGTACATGCCTTGAAAAGTTGGAGACATTACTTGTTTGGGGAGATTTTTTAAATATTTACTAACTAAAAAAGTCTAAAGTATATTCTTGCATAAAAGGAGTTGAACTTAAGTCAAAGAAGATGGATGGAATTGATAAAAGACTACGACTGCACCATTGATTATCATCCCAGGAAAGCAAATGTAGTTGTAGATGCACTCAGTAGGAAGACATTTGACAGGTTAGTTGGAATGATTTGCTATAATTTGAATTCTTTGGTTGCTCATCGAGATATGAATGTGCATTCTAGGTTATGTAATGATGTATTAATAGCTACTATGCAAGTAAAGCCCATAATTGTTGATGAATTAGAGATGCTCAATTGAATGATCCTTATATACAAAAGATGAAGGCTAGAGTGCAAGAAGGGAATAATTATCAGTTTGTTTTGAAAGAAGATGTAAAATTATTAAATGGGAGTAGAGTTTGTGTACTAAATGATGACAACTTAAAGAATTAACTCTTGAATGAAGCTCATAACTCACCTTATGCTATGCATCCTGGAAGTACAAAGGTGTATCATAACTTGAAGTCTAATTATTGGTGGTCGGGTATGAAAAATGAGATTGCAGAATATGTGGCTAAATGTTTGACTTGTCAGAAAGTAAAAGCAGAGCATCAAGCACCCGCAAGTAAACTTCATTCTTTGTCAATACCAGAGTGGAAATGGGAGAAAGTTACCATGGATTTTGTAATAGGGTGATGATGCAAATTCAGTACTACTCAAGGGTATTGGACGCTAATCTTGAAGAAGGATACGTTCAAACACAAGAAATCCAAGGCAAACTAATCAAACGTGATAAGATCTCTACCTAAAGAGATAGCACCCTTACCAATATGCTGATTTCGACTTAACCCCAGTGATCTACTTGAATGTTTGCAATTTTAATTGATGGAACTAGCACCCTTAGTTATATGGAACTAAGATCTCTAGTTATAAAAGAATGAACACTCAAACAACCTAAAACTAACAAGTTAATAAATTGTTTAAGGTAGAATTTGAATAAACTAACACATAGTTTAATTCAAGAAATCAATAAGGAACACCTTAAAGATAATAGGCAAAGCCTAAGGTTTTTTGCATAAAGCAACAAAATTTTTATTAATTAAACTTATTAATTTCGCCCAGCCCCTATGGCTCTTTATATAGAACTTAAGCAAAGTAATTCTAATCCTAAACAACAAGGAAAATTCAGCTAAGCAAGCTTGGCTTACAAGAAAAGCAAATAAAGATAGAAATCCTAATCCTAGTTGGAAAACTAAAACTGGCAGATTACAACTTTAATATTGCGACCTAATTCCAACCCCCTTAGAGACCTCAAATTAAAAACCTTAAAACATATGAATTGTAGATCTTGAAGTCCTATTTTCGTGGGAATTTGAATCGCTTTAATCGGAGTTGTGTAGCAAAAGTTATAGTCCAAACAAGCTGCTGTATTCAGTAAATCCGATTTTAACTTCCCAATTGGATTTGGAATTATGGATAAATACCCAACCTTTAGGATTAGGTTTAGGTTTCGACCCTTGACCATTGACATGGTCTTGCGTTGACCTTCCTTGACCTTTGACCTTTGATCGTTAGGTTGACTTTGACTTTGACTTTGACTTTGACTTGTTGACTTTCTTGACTTTGTAGAATTAAGCTTGTTTTTGTCTTCAAATCATTGTCATCACCACTCAAACATGCTCCATAGTCATTGGTCCATTCCTTGCTTCCTTGGATCATATCAACAATTGAAGGCCAATTGATCAAAGTTACGTTCCTTATTTTAGAAAATTCGCCTATTCCTCATTTTCCAAATTTTCCATGTTAACAAATAACTAAAACACATACATAAGCTAAGGTAGTTGTTGTTATAAACCAAAGATCTCCATTGAGAAAAGAAATCCATGATAGAACAGGGGCATACCCAAGTCAAATTGCAGCTGAAAAATAACGGACCAAACACGTTTTGCTAGCATACAATGCAAAAAGTGTGTGATTTGTTTCTTCTCGTATAAGGCAAATAGAGCAAAATGATTAATCTTGAGGAATTATGCTCCTTGAAGAGAGAAAATGCAGAGAAGATAATATATTATGCAATGCCTTCCAAGTGAAGAAAACAATACTCAGAGGAATAGGGGTCTTCTAAACAAGCTTCCAAGGAAGTTTCCATCCAAAGGAGGAAAGTTCTCGACCTCTTGAAGAATTAACGATCCTAGCAAAAGTGATAGGAGTATACCTGTCTGTACTATTATTCCACAAATTTAAATCAAAATGATTGTTAAGAGTAAGGGGAAGGAGGACTGTCATCATGATATTAATTCAACTCAACTTACTTAGCCAATTGTGGATGCCTCTTCCACTAGAAGTTCCAGAGATCATTAGTTCCCGAATTTAAAATGTTGGAAACAAGAAATATTGTTGCCTGGACAAATTGTAGATTGTCGACAAAAGATCCTTCAGGACCGCATTAGTAGCCTATCTATCCAGCCAAATGAAAGTAGAAGCTCTATTCCCAACTTTGATACTATAATTAGACAAAAACAAGTAGAAGCTCTATTCCCAACTTTGATACTATAATTAGACAAAAACAGTTTATTGATTTTATCCAAAGATGAGCAATTCCTAATGCCTTTCCAAACAAGGAGGGGTTTCCTCAGAGTCCCAGCCTGAATAACGACTGCAACACTACACTTTTAAGTCGGTAGGACCTACTGTGGGAGTCACCACTTGAACCGGCATCGGCAACATCTTATTTGGTGTGCATCTTGATTCCTTTTAAGAAATGCACATACACTTTGACCTCAGAGATTCTGGGATCGGATTACCGCATTTCCTTAAAATTGTGATTCATGCCACTCTTAGTATTATAATAACATTCATTCCCACTATTAACAGTTTATAAGAAAAGTGATACAACTAATTAACTTATATATTACATACAAAACATGCTTTTTGTGGGTTTCTATTACAATAAACAAGGATTTGTTTTACAGATTACCAAATCAAATTATTAATAATTTACATGCAAAAAATGTTATAAAACAAGCAATTAAACATAAAAAGACCTAGGTTTCTACCATTTTTGCCTACTTTGAATACCAAAAAAACATTATAAATCATTTTCATGCATTTTTACATCTATCTGAGTCATAGGAAGGTTTTAGAGTTCCCTAGAATCGCTTAAATCCGAAGAATAATGCATTTTAAACCAAGAAAATTGCCCAACAGCAGTGCAAATGGCCCAACACCAGCGTGCATCGGTGTTTGTGTCTCCAACGCCACTATGGCACTAGCGTTTGTGTCTCTAACGCTAATGCAATTTCAGCAAACACAATTTTTCCCAGAAATGCATAATAAAGGCAAAAATGCATGGATTTGGGTGTTTAAACCCATATGAACATACAAAAATTACATATTTATGATATAAAATAGCATTGTCACTATCTATAATAGTAATATTAAGTCTTTATGATACTAATTGTCTAATTCTTTTATTAACTAATTATCTTATTAAGTGTTATATTTATTAATAATAAATAATATAACTCTATTTTTACCTTTATATTTTTTTTTATCTAACTCTATAATATCTATTTTACTTTTTTTTTAAGGGATATTACGCTCTTATATATAATGTTTTAAACATAATAATTTAAAATTATTTTACTTTTTCAATTATATATTTAAATGAGTTAGCTTAAAAGTTTTTTTTTTTTGAAGGGAGTTAGCTTAAAAGTTAAAATTTACAATTTAGATTATATTTAATTGAAGAATCAATCATATTTTTGAACAATTAATGTTATCAAATAAATTATTGTTTCAATATTTATTATGTTTAACATATAAAATTTAACACTTTTTTTTTGAGTTGGAAAGAGGGATTAGAACATATAGCTCTCAGAGTAATTAGAATATATTGTCTCTATCATTAGACTATGACTTTCACGTCAATTATAAGAGTCCTTACTACTAGATTAATGTGTAGATGTTTTTTTTTTTTTGGTATTTAATTAGTTTTATCAAATATGGCCTAAATTATTTGATGATAGTAATGTAGACTTAGGAAGGATAAACAAAAACTAAGAAAAATATATTTTTTTGATATCACATAAAATAAAAATTAAGCCTATCAATTTGGAACAAGAGACTAAAAATGGGTTAAAGAATTTACAGGTCACCAAAATTTTACTTAGTTTCAAAATGGTTACCAAATTTTAATTTATTTCTTTTTTTATTATTGAATTTTGATTTTTAAGAAATGAGAGGTAACTTACTAGAATTCATATCTTTTTTTGATATGGCAGTCAAAAAATAATTTTTTTTATATTTTTTCACATTATTTGATATAAATATATTTGATATTTACTTAGTTGTATAATTTTTTATATGATATATTTTTAAATAAAATAAAATGTAATTAAAAAAACATTTTTTTCCGACTCCCATGTCATAAAAAAATGTGTTAACTCTGACTGGTGATCTTTCATTTAATAAAAATCAAAGTTCAGTGATAAAAAAGAAATAAATTAAAGTTCGGTAACCATTTTGTAACTAAGTGAATGTTTGGTGACCTATAATTTCTTTAACCCGGATAAAAATTATCATTAGTTAAACTAAGAAGAAAAAGAAGGTAATTTCCATAAATAATAAAGGCAAAAGGGCCAAAAAAGCCCTTAAACTTTTGGCCCAGGGTTTTAGAAGCCCTCATCTTTGATTCAGTAAAACCAGGTCTCTAAAGTCAAAAGGTTAGTTCAATTAAATCCTTACCTCAGACTTCCGTTAACTCTCTCCAAACTCTATTACTTTATCACATGGAAGCCATTTTAAAAATGTAGCCGTTACTATCCGTTAACCCGAAATTCCACTCCATTATACATGATTTTTAACTTCCATTCAATTTAATTTATGTGAAATTATGGTTAATTGATAGCAACGGTTACATTTTTAAAATGGGTTCCATGTGATAAAGCAATAGAGTTTGAAGAGAGTTAACGGGAGTCTGAGGTAAGGGTTTAATTGAACTACCTTTTTTGACTTCAGGGACTTGGTTATATTGAGTCAAAGATGAGGGGTTTCAAAAATCCTGGGCTAAAAGTTTAAGGGCTTTTTTAGCCCTTTTGCCAATAATAAATGAGTTCAGCAAACATTGAAAAAGGTGCAAAGCACAAGGATTGCGCAAATTATTGACAATGAATAAATGCATGAGTTCAATTATTATGATGAACTGTACATTTTCCGGTAAAGTGTTCATCTCTTGACATTAAAAGAAGAAATTTCAACATAAACTGTACATTTTCTTCATCTTCATGGAAAATGAGCAGAAGGGCTTCCCTATTTTACTTACCTTGTTATGCTCTCTCTTGTTCATCTTTATTATACAGAAAAAATGGAAGAAAAGCTCAGCTTCAAAGCAACCTCCAGGGCCAATGAAGCTACCAATAATAGATAACATGCTTCACCTCATTGGCTCTCTACCTCATTATCGTCTGAGAGATTTAGCCAATAAATATAGCCCTATAATGCACCTTCAACTTGGTGAACTTTCAAATATTGTAATTTCTTCCCCACAAGCTGCTAAAGAAGTGATGAAAACTCATGACATTAGCTTTGTTTAAAGACCCTTTCTCCTTATAGTAAGTATCGTCATGTATAATTTCAAAAACATTGTTTTTGGACATATGGTGATAACTGAAGGTAGTTTCGAAAAATTTGTGCTCTTGAGCTTTTAAGCATGAAAAGGGTTCAGTCATTTAGATCAACCAGAGAAGAAGAGGTAATTTTGTTTATAAACTCAATTTCTTCTAGTGCAGGTTCACCGATCAATTTTAGTAAGATGGTATTTTATTTATCGAATACTATTACTTTAAGGTCTGCCTTTGGTACGATTAGCAAGCAGAAGGATAAGTTTATATCACTTGTTCAGAAAATTGGTCAGATGTTAGAAGGTTTCAGTGTTGTTGATATGTTTCCTTCTATGAAATTTCTTCAACTC
>CANYLF010345986.1:0-12914 GCA_948193215.1 Bocquillonia castaneifolia
ATTACCACTTCTCTTAACACCACTTTAACTCGTCTCTTTGTAAAAATTTTATAGCTCATCCTCTTTGTAAATATATTGGTTCAAGGAGACCACTAATCTTATTTTATCATCAATTTTGAAATAAAATAAATATAGCGTATACATATAACAAATAAATTTTAGGTATTTTATTTTTAACTAAGCGATTACTATGTAAATACGACTATTGAGTTTATACAAGTCCAACAAAATTATAGCTGCAGTTAACGTGTACATTCATTGCAATCCATAGTTCAGATGCAGCTGCCACACTTGTGAATCCATCTCTAAAATTGAAAACAATAAACTATGCATAATGAGAGAAAAATAGTAAAAAGAACGTAATATCAAGCTTAAATTACAAATTGGAACTCAATTTCCAAATGGTTGCTGATTGCTTTCAACAAGAATCGTACTTTTTTAGATACAATGTATGCAGGTCTCCTTTCTCCCTAATTCCATTGGTTTAGCTTGCCTCTGACCTAGTAAGATATGCTCTTCCTTGCCAACATTTTGCTGAGATATAAAAGCTTTTAAAAGGAAAAAGAGAGAGAGAGAGAGAAAAGAGACAGAATGTTGGTTGAGATCAATTTTAAACCCACACACCCACAAAACAAACTGATTCCGTAGAATGTCAATGCATTAAAAGCAGCATTAAGCGAAAATTAGAGGCCTGTACAATGAAGCACTATGCCTATTAATAATGTTCAAGTAAGTCAAGCATAGGAGTCTGGAGGTTCTCTCCATCTTTCACTTAGATATATAAGAACCCAACAAATTATCCATCCAAATAGGTTGTGTTGGTTTAAAAGCTATTATTATCTTTATTCTCCAAATTTCAATCACTAAACTCCACTGCCACTTCCAGATTCTTGCAAATCAAAATTGTCCACTAATACACTTTATGATAAGAATCAGAATAAGTTCTGCAATCAAGTGCATTAGAATTAGAATAAATGCTTGTCTTCTCTCTCACTACTTGTAGCGGCTCAAATTTTGTACTACTAATTTACTTGGGAACAAATTTATGTCCTACCTACTTTAGCTAAATTAATCAGATGTTCCAGAAAGCTACTTTATATATATATATATATATAATGGTAGCTTCCATCTGTATATGATGCATGTTTATTCAAATTGTTGAATTTGAAAATAGTAAATTCAAACTATTTATTTTAATTTTTTTTTTAATTTTTCACATAATAAATTTAGACTTACATTGAGGTGTAAGAGCAGAATCAAGACACCCTATAAAAATTGATTTTAATTTCAGAAAGATAGAAATCAAAATTGATAGTTTTGATTTGATTTCAGTTATGAATAATAATTTTAGATTTGTAGTATGGCTTAAAGCTTAAACCGAATCATTAATTTTGGAATTGAATCGGAACCATCACTTTAAAATTTGGTTCTCAATTGTAAACAGATATAAATCATCTCACCATAACATCTGCCTGAAGGTGAGATTGGTATTTGGCTAAGATTGAACCAATTTGAATAGTGATGTTTGACAAATTGACCTGACCGTGCAGCTAGCAGCACTGGATCACGAGGGAGAAAGTGAACAAAAATTTCTGCAGGTAGTAGTAAGTAACCGTGACTTTAAGCTATAAGCCATTTGACTAAGGGCCCACCACAAAAACTGAGAAATCAAAAACTGGTGTAAGAAGAAAAAAGAAGAAGAACTTGATGAACAAAAAGAGTAGACTTTTTAGTGCACAGCCAAATGGAGTCAGAGTGGAAGGTGTCTGTTTGGGAAAAGACACAGACGGCCTTTGCTCTCTGTGGACCCACCCAACCCAAGCCATTTCCTTCCCTTTCCTCCAAAAGCCCAAAAGGATGGACACTCACACTCTGATCCACGTTGATATTTGCAGCTACCAAACGAAACTTAATAATAAACGGTATAAAAAAAACCCCAATAGCCAGGAAAAAGTTCCACTGAATGGTTGCATCAAACGGTGCCGTTTAGTTCAGGGTTTATTTTTCAAGTAAAAAAATGTCGTTTCGTTTCCTTCCCATAACCCTGTAACAACAACAATAAAGTGGACCCATATCATCAAAAATACATATACAACTGGCAGATCAGAGAACACATATCAAAACATTATCATGCTCCTGTCTTTCAAACCGCCAGATCACGCCGTCAAGATCAGTACTATCGCACTAAATACAGAGAGCCCTTTCTCTATCTATCTCTCTGCCTCAGCTTGACCGCACAGATAACTCCGTTAGAGATTAACACTAAAAACGTTAACTTACTTATGCAAAAATTCACCAATAGAAACCAAGCTTCTGTTAATTCTCCGTTACTGAAATCCATAACGTACAGAGAAAAGGGACCCACATCCATGCCATGGGGATAGGGGTCCAGTACATACAAAACTTCATGCAACCTAAACCCCACATGCAACGCTCTCTCTTCCTTCTTTTTTTTTTTTTATTCGTTCAAGTTTGATCCTGCGAGTCTTCGATTCGTTTTTCAAGGCACGGGTTAAATATAGGCTGCACCATGCTACTTTGATTGAACATCAAGCACAGACAAATTTTAATACCAAAATAGCCTCACAGTGAGACTCACTCACAGAGAGAATATGGAAGCTGTGAGAATTAGTAGTTTTCTTCTAATTCTTCTGTTAGCTACTACCTGTTCTTGCTACAGTGATTTTGAAATACTGATGAAGCTTAAAGCCTCTTTGATCGCACCACCAAACGGTTCCGGCCTCCATGACTGGAATCCTCCGACGTCGCCGTCTCCTTCTGCTCACTGCTCTTTCTCTGGTGTAACATGCGACCAAGACTCACGGGTTGTGTCTCTTAACCTGACGTCACGTCGTGGCTTCTTCGGTTTCATTCCTCCTGAGATCGGTCTCTTGAACAAGCTGGTGAATCTCACTCTGGCTTCTCTTAATCTCACCCGCCAGCTTCCTCTGGAATTGGCTCAGCTTACTTCTTTGAGAATTTTCAACATTTCTAATAATGCCTTTGTTAAAGATTTCCCTGGAATTATCTTTCTTGGTATGACTCAGCTTGAAATTATTGATATTTACAACAATAACTTCTCTGGTTCACTGCCGAGGGAGGTCGTCACGTTGAAGAATCTCAAGCATCTTCATCTCGGAGGAAACTACTTCTCCGGCACGATACCGGATTCGTACTCAGAGATTCAAAGCTTGGAGTATTTAGGTTTAAATGGTGATGCACTTTCCGGTAAAGTCCCTGCTAGCTTGGCTAAGCTAAAGAATCTCAGAAAATTGTATCTCGGTTACTATAACTCGTACGAAGGAGGTATTCCACCGGAATTTGGACTTTTGAGTTCACTTGAAATTCTTGACATGGCAAGCTGTAGTCTTAGAGGCGAGATTCCAAAAAGCCTGAGCCAGTTGAAAAATCTGAATTCCTTGTTTCTTCAAATGAACCGTCTCTCAGGTGATATTCCTTCTGAATTATCTGCTTTGGTTAGCTTGAAATCTCTCGATCTCTCTTTGAATGAACTCACAGGAGAGATACCTGAAAGCTTTTCCGAGTTGAAGAATATCACACTCATCGATCTTTTTAAGAATCATATGCACGGTAGAATCCCTGAGTTTATCGGTGATTTTCCAAATCTAGAGGTGCTTCATGTTTGGGAAAACAACTTCACGTTTGAGTTGCCAAAAAATCTTGGCGGGAACGGGAAGTTGAAGATGGTTGATGTGTCTTTCAATCATTTCACTGGGTTGGTTCCCAAGGATTTATGCAAGGGAGGAAGACTGACGGAGTTGGTTCTGATGCATAATTCCTTCCTCGGTCCACTTCCTGAGGAACTCGGTCAGTGCAAGTCGTTAATCAGAATTCGAGTTGCCAACAATGAACTCAGTGGAAATATTCCTTCTGGAATCTTCAGTCTGCCATCCATAGTACTAGTGGAGTTGAATGATAATTTATTCTCAGGGGAACTTCCATCGGAGATGTCAGGAGTTGCACTGGGATCGTTGAAGATTTCCAACAACTTAATCAATGGAAGCATTCCGGCAACTTTGGAAAATTTGATGAATTTACACATTATGGAGCTCGAGAACAACAGACTATCAGGTGAAATTCCCAAAGAAATTTTCAATCTCAAGTATCTTACAACAATAAACATCAGTGCTAACAACCTCAGTGGTGAGATTCCTCCTATGATTTCAGATTGCACTTCTTTAACTGCAGTTGATTTCAGTAGAAACAATCTCCATGGTGAGATTCCAGCTGATATTGCAAAATTAAAAGTTCTTGGCGTTCTCAATGTTTCAAGAAATCAGCTTACTGGTCAAATACCTACTGAATTTCGTTCAATGGCAAGCCTCATAACCCTTGATCTCACCTACAACAATCTAATTGGTAGAATTCCCTCAGGAGGCCAGTTTCTAGCTTTCAACGACAGCTCCTTCATCGGAAACCCCAATCTCTGTTTGTCGCACCAACTTCATTGCCCATCTCTCACAAACTCACTGACGTCCTTCAACACTCCCAAGCTAATTATCACAGTAATTGCAGTGGCCACCTTTATGATCACCGTAATGGTGACAGTTTACAGATTAAGAAAGAAGAGGCTGGAGAAATCAAGGGCCTGGAAATTAACTGCATTCCAACGGCTAGATTTCAAAGCTGAAGATGTTCTCGAATGCTTGAAAGAGGGGAACATTATAGGCAAAGGCGGTGCTGGAATCGTCTACAGGGGGTCCATGCCGGACGGTGGAGACGTGGCAATCAAAAGACTGGTGGGTCGAGGGACTGGACGGAGTGATCATGGATTCTCAGCTGAGATTCAAACTCTGGGTCGAATTAGGCACCGAAACATTGTGAGGCTTTTAGGCTATGTCTCAAACAAGGACACCAATTTATTGTTATATGAGTACATGCCTAATGGAAGCTTAGGGGAGTTATTGCACGGCTCAAAAGGCGGCCATTTGAAGTGGGAATCTCGGTACAGAATTGCTGTTGAGGCTGCAAAAGGGCTGTGTTACCTTCACCATGACTGTTCTCCTCTGATCATTCACAGAGATGTCAAGTCCAATAATATATTGCTCGATTCTGACTTTGAGGCTCATGTGGCTGACTTTGGATTGGCCAAGTTCTTGCAAGATGCCGGTGAATCGGAATGCATGTCATCTGTTGCTGGCTCATATGGTTACATAGCACCAGGTTCTTCACCTTAAACTTCTTTATTGATATTTATTATTGCCATATATTATTATTGTCTGATTTTATCGATTAATTTTTGCTGCAAACTCTTGTGAACGACTTAATTTGCACGTGACCAGCTCCGTTTTTATTTTCATACTCTATTGGTGATTGATATTTTATGCTACATTTGAAACCTTGTGTCGCTGTCTTAACATGTACTGAAGAATTGACTTTGTTGATTGTTGTGTGAGAGAGGAAATTGAAAAGGACAATTTTGCTTTTTAGAACAAAATTATTTCTTTCTGTTGGAAAGATGTGTTTTTCCTGTAAAGTTATTATTCATGAATGCATTTTAATTGGATTCTTAGCAAATTATAAATGGTTCAAAAGTAGTATTTTCTTATGGAATTTTCAGTAATTGCTATATGTTCAATTCAAAAGGATTACGATTTTTTTCCCCTATCTGTGCCTTCTGCTACCATTCAATTTTAATTTCTTTGTTTTTAAATATAGTGGTATTTATTTGTTGCTTTCTTTTTAGTAGTGATTGAACAGAGATGGAATGAAACCAAAACAAAAATTTGTCCCCTACGGATAAAAAAAATAGAAAAGGCTATATCAATGATATTAAACATTTTACAAGAGATAATAAATCGAATTTCAAATGAATAACTAGTACTCAACTGTCTGTATAATTGGTAAACTCTGGCACAGAATACGCATACACATTAAAAGTTGATGAGAAGAGCGATGTCTACAGCTTCGGTGTTGTACTGCTGGAACTAATAGCAGGGAAAAAACCGGTTGGAGAGTTTGGAGAAGGAGTGGACATAGTGAGGTGGGTAAGGAAGACAATATCAGAAGTATCACAGCCGTCGGATGCGGCTTCAGTATTGGCTGTTGTGGATTACAGGCTCACTGGGTACCCATTGGCAAGTGTGATTCACCTGTTTAAGATAGCAATGATGTGTGTTGAAGATGAAAGCTCAGCTAGGCCTACTATGAGGGAAGTTGTTCACATGCTTACTAATCATCCTCCGGCCGCCTCCCCAAGGCCTGCTGCTCTTCCCTTATTGTGTACCGGAGTCTAACACGAATATTTCGAGCAATAAGACACATAACGAAGTGTAATAAAGCTGTGAAAAATAAAAGTTTGAAATGTGTGATGTTGATGTTGTAATGTTAAATGTTGTTGACTCTTGCATTTGCTCTGTGTAATTAAAAGTGCAATCTCAGTGTCTTTGGACACTTGTCTTATTGTAGAATTTACTATGCGTCTTCTCTGCATCTTTTCTTTTGTTTTTTTTCTTCTTAGCTTTGGTCTTCTTTGTAAACGACAAATTTGGCTTTACGTTGCTAGATGTGTAGGCTTACAAAGGACACGCCCAGGGAGTGTGATTAGATAAAACTAGGTCGTTGGTGAAAGGTGAATAATATAGTGATGATGTGGCCGGTGCAATCTAAATTAAATGTTGGTAAATCTGACGCTGACTCCAGATTTGGACTAATTGTTTAGGATTATTGTAAACTACATTGGGTTTTCATAGAGGCTGTACATGTTTTTTTTTTTTTGCTTCCAAAGAGGTTATACATGTTGATAGTCGGGATTGGACAGATTCCCACCGCGCTTAATATTTTCCTTTGGTAATTAATAATTGGGCTAAAGTGCATTTAAGCCCCTAATGTTTATCTCCAAGAGCAGATATGCCCTTAAGTTTTTTTTTTGGAGCAAATAACTTGAAAATTGTGTCCATCGGTGCACATAAGCCCCTACTTGATTTTACTTTTTCACGGAAGTTAACTGCCGTCAAAGTATCACAGCTGGCCTCAGACTTTTTTTTTTCTCCCCTGAAATGAAATCAAAATGGCAACAGAAATTACAGAACCATCAAATAATCAAATGTTCAAAAATGGAGAAATTAAAGTTCTTTCAAAAATTTAATGGATGCTGGTGGTGATTGTTAAAATTGAAAAAGAAATTAGATTATGCTTTCTTATATGAATCATAGAGTTTTAGCCATAAAAAAAATGAAACTGCAGTAAAATAATAATAATAATAGCAAATTGAGCAGATGGGATGAAAAGATGATTAGGGTGAAACATAATAATGATTCAAAAGGGAAGAAGACGAATTAGAGGTATAAGAAAAAGTGGAATTGAGAAGAAAAAACAAATTTCTTTCATGGATGAAAAGAAGTGGACAACTGCTCCATGGAAAGTGATCAGACTTCTAACAAACCTTAAAAATTAAAAGAACTAGAATTGAAAGAAAAATTTGTGAAACAAAATTGTAAGCAACGAAACTCTAATTTTTTTCCAACAATACCGATTTGACCATCACTTTCAAGAACCCCCACTTTCAAGAATCCTATCATGCAATATTAATGAGTATTAAAAAAAGTTGCTGGGTTGCGGCATGCATGGAGTATCAGAAATATCCATAATTTCTCATAACCAATGATCCGTTCACGCACCTTCATCTACACACTTGTACGTTGCCTCATTTACTTGATAATGGTTCTCCACTCACTCATGGTAGTCTTATAATCAAAGTTTTGTTGATGGTTATAGTAGTAGTTGCTTTTAGATTTAGATATTTCCATTTCAAAAGCAAAGATCTTTTCTTTTTGATCTTGATGATTTCGTTCTTCTCCTCTTGTTCTTTTTATTTACAAAGAATAATTGTCCAACTCCATTTATAAATTTTATGTTTGTGTTTGTTTCTTGAGAAAAGGGAATGATAAGGAAATTTTTTTTTTCTTAAAAATATCGTGAGTCTTCTGTGAAGATGGAGAAGGAAGAAGATGAGTCATAGAATGAGAGATGCACTGTGCACGTACGTGGCAGATCAGTGACCCCCACGTTTGAGACGCAGGCTAGCTAGGACTTAACATTTTTTGTGTTTCAACTTTTATAACCGTTAATGAGGAGTTTATATGCACCCATGTGAGACAGTTTTCAAGTTATTTGCTAAAAAAAAAAACTTAAAAAGCGTATCCACTCTCAAAGACAAACATTAAGGGCTTAAATGCACCTTAGCCCTTAATAATTTAGCTCATTCTGGTTTTTGAATTTATATTTTACAATCCAAACTCATATGATTAGCATCTTTTGGGTTCGAGTTGGTCTTTTTTTTTTTTTTGACTTATGTGAAATTGTGATTAAACTTGAAAGTCCTGGTCGCTGGTAAGAAATTAAAGCTTATAACATGTTTCGATCGTGTTTAAGATGAATTATTGATCTCCAACTTTCACCTAAAACATGTTAATTTAGACAAATCAAACAGATAAGAAAAATGCACATTTTTATAGATAGCTCAAACATTCTATTGTCCTTAGGTAAGTCCAAGAGCCTCCTAGTATGGCTCTTATAATTTCATAAGAGTGGACTAATAGTTTTTTTTTAAATTGTGTCTTGAAAATTGTGCTGACTCTCTATTTTTGACAAAAATTTGAGACGGATTGCCTAAGTGAGGAAGCAACTATTTAAATCCTAAAATAATTGTGTTTTTCTAGGTGAATAAATGAATTATTTATTTGAATGGTAAGTAAATAGCGGAATGTGCACAAAATTTGAGAAAAATATTGTATCGTTTATAATAGTATGAAGAGTGGTACGAGAAGTATTGTTGGTAAAAGAGTGAAGGAGGGAGGGATAGATGAGGAAGAAAATGAGAGAAGAGAAAAGGAGGGGGATAAATCATTTAGTTTCTTTATATTGTCTAAGAATTGGTGAAAGATGAAGGGGGATAGAATAAAAAAAATATAATACTCTATAATTTTAGTTATAAAAATTTATAATTAGCAAAAGAAAATATAATAAAAAATAAGTTTATAATTCTATCCAAAAAATTTTATAATAATGTCAAACTTTTTGTTCATAGAATACAATTGACAACAAGGTTAAATATGTAATTTTAATTGAAGCACAAAAAACAACGCATAAGTCATCTTATTTTCTCCACTATTTTGAGGTGATCAAAATTTTGTGAGACCATATCAAAATTTTCAACTAAATTTCGCTCCCTTATCTTTCTTCTATTTTCCCAAATTAATGAAAAAAAAATATCCTCTCACTTCCACCCCTCATCTTTCTCCACCCAAACTTTCTACCCCTCTAAAACAAAGGGTTAAAGGTAAATCTACAAAGAACGAGGGTAAGCGGTTACTTTCTAACGATCTAAGACGATTGGAGTATTTAGATATTCTCCTACATATATCTTCTCTCTCCGTCCTTTTTTACCTTCTGATATTCTTTAGGTCCTTGTTATCTTCTCACTTCATTATCACTACTTTTTAACACCATCCTAATCTATCACTTTTGTTAAAATTTTTCAGACTAACCATTGCTCATTAAAAATTATCTACAATAAGAGTAGTTTATGAAATATACAATATAAATACAAATTTATCGGGTCATATAATTTACCTTTATCAACTTTAGTAGTTCTTTTTAGATCATGCCCTTATTTATTATAAGAAAAACATATAATATTTTCATAATTATATATGATTATTAAACAAAAAACTTTTTACAGAATGGTAATTTTAAAATTGAAAAATTTTATTGCATAAAAGTTTATTCACTTATTAATGATGAATAATTTATTAACTTATTGATAAATATTTTTTTAATTTAAAAATAATTTACATTTTATATGTAGCTGTTTATAGAAAACTATACCTAAATTATTAAATAAAAATTTTAAAAATAATCATTGTTGTGTTCTTTAATTTAAAATTGGCACAAATAATCTCACAAGAAAACAACATGATAATAGCAGTAAGTGTTGTTAGCAAATGCTCTAAAAACACGGTTAAACATGATATTTATTACCATAGCTATTAAATTAAAATTATTTAGAATAATGTTTAATAGGGTATTTTTATATCTCCATTTAAGTTTGTTTATTTTTCAATGCATATTAATTAATCACCAGCTTAAAATGCATGAGCTTTTATATTTTTAAATTGGATAAAGAATCAAATTAGCCCATGAACTTGTAATGAAAAATCAAATTACTACAGTTTCATGTCTGGGGATCATTTACACTCAAAACTTTTTATTTTAGGATCAAATTGAAACAAATTTTTATTTACCATTTTAAAAAGGTCTTAAAATTTTCATTTTAAAATGTTTTTACCTATTTTTTTATATATATGAATTAAATAAATCTAAATTACATGTGACTAATAAATTTTTATTTTTATATTTGTAATGGAAGAAAATAAATAAAATCATAAAAAAAATTTAAAAACGCATAAAAATAACGTAATTTTTGTGTAGGAGTATAATAAAAACATAAAAGATATTAAATGATCAGTAGTACAATTTTATTAAATTTTCATAATTATTCTGTTAATGAAAAAATTAATCAGAAATAGTATTACTGACAAACTGTTTGATAAAATTGAAAAATGAACCAATTGAAAGCCACTGATGAGCATTTCAATAACATTGAAATATAGGAAAAAAAACATAGAATTGAAATATTATTAAAGACTTTTGCACAAAAATTGGTATCAATTTCATGTGCTTTATATTTTTATGATTTTATTTGATTATTTTCGTTCAAAAGTTAAAATAAATAATTTATTGGACATGGTTTTAAAAAATATATTAAAATATTTTTTAGATTCTTTTAACTCATATATAAAAAAATTAGGTGGAAATTGTTAAAATTATTTTTTTATGATTTTTGTAAAATGATAAATAATATTTCGTACTCATTTGATCTTAAAATATAAAGTTATGGCTCTAATTGATCCAAAACATGAACTTGTGGTAATTTAATCATTTGTTACAAGTTTAGGGTGTCACACCTCTCCCAACCAAGCACGAGGTAGACTAAATAAATATTTTAAAACTGTCACACCTCTTTATAAATATTAAATTTTTTATGTATGCATTTTTTTATCTTAATCCTTATAATAAAATCATACAAGTTTAAGTAATATAAGTCTCTATAAACTTTACATAAATATAAATAAATTTTTTGGTAATTTATTTTTTAATTATAAATAAATTACCAAAAATCTTAATACAATCGATAATTAAAAAACGTATTAATTATAATACCCAAATATTTTTATTATAAAAACCAATAATAAATTCATTACACATTATTTCAAATATAAAACAAAATTTTTATCCAATAATTTTACATAATATACATGTTCATAAAGTACAAGATAGATTTTCACATTTATTTTTTTAATACACAACCAAATAGTTCTCAACAGTGTAGTGGCCAACCTTAAATACTTCACACTGTATTAACATCACCAATACTCTAGCAACTCCCTCATTACTCTGATGCCTTGCTAATTGGAAAATTTATAATAAAATAATGAGCGAAAAACTCAATGAATAAATATAACAAACATAAAATATTTAAGCTTTGAAAATATAAATCTGTAATTCTTTCATAACATATATATAATTTGAATAAACATTTCCATCATAATCAAGTGAAATAATATATAGATATACTCAAATTTCTTTCATTCAATTTAACTCGGTGACTTTTCCAATTCTGTACTAATCCACCATACCCTAGGTCTGTAATCAGGAATATGACACTGATCTACAGCCTAGCTAAAACTCTTCCAGGCACACTTACTGGCTAACCCTTCATCTCCATTAACAGGCACGGCCCTTCTCCCTTCACCATCCATCCGTCAAGTGCCCTGTGTTAAATGCGCGCATAGACAACCACAAAATATATCTCCCATGTGCATATCACAATCTCAGCACCTCTCAATACATCATTACAGAGCAGATACATCACAAAACTATTATTAAAAATATTTCATAATATTTATAAACTCATTCCAAATATCCATTATCTGTTCTCAAGCCAAAACATTAATTTCTCATTTAATCAAACAACTTTAAACACAACCAAAACCATCATATAAATCCTATATATTAAAACCATTAACAAAACATATCTTAATTTATATATATAACTCATTCAAAACATTAAATCCACATTTCATCCAACAACTTTTAACACCATCAAAATCAGTATATAAATCACATTTAAACTCATTAAATATTTAATAATTAAATAATAAAACTCAGGAAATTTTTATTTTGCAAGGGCTAGCATATCTACTCACCAAAACAGCCACCAACAAACCACTATCGAATTCACAAGCTGCCTTACTTAGGTGAAGCACTTTCCTCTATTATTTGAGCACCTAAACAAGATATATAACTCATAAACAAACTATATAATCATATTACTCTTCTCACACACGTCCCTTAAGCACTTAAACACTCTAAAATATTTTCTAAAAATGCATTTATGCTATGAATGAAAATGAGGCTACATACTTGTCTATATGGGCAAAACACATGCACTGACTTTAAAACTCTACTGGAAATTATAGAAAAATGCTATGAATCTCATCTCATTCAGATTTGTATCTCTATCATTTTAGGATCAGTAGTAACAAGAATCACCTCAGAATCATTTCTACAAAAGAAATTTATGATTTTTTTACTACAACTACTAAAATTGCTCGAATAATCCGAGCTATAAAAAGTTCACCACTAATCAGCTAACAAAATATATGAATTAAATTCTTGAAAAAATTCCAGGTTGTAGAAAACTTCTTAAACTTTCCGTGGACACCAATTTCGCTCAAATTGGACTTGCATAACTCAAGATATGCTCAAAATACTAAGGCTAAAATTTAAAGGTCAAAAATCAACATTATGCACTTTTAAGGAATCATGAA
>CANYLF010346085.1:0-15940 GCA_948193215.1 Bocquillonia castaneifolia
TTTCAAGTAATAAAGTGATGAAGATCAAGTATCGAATCCCAAGGAGTTAGTGATTTCAAGCATTAACCATTCAATTTGTATAGAGGTTATCCAAACAATTGAAAAGAGTGATTGATATAAAGTAATAAACTAAACTAAACAAGAAAACAATCAATAATAATAATCAAACCTAACTCAAGCATCTAATCCTAACTAAAGCATCTAACATAAACAATAAAAATAATTAATAACAATTTAATAATTCAATATATGAAGCAACCTTAGGGCATATCTCACCCCTTTCAACCATGGATAAGCAACAAAACACAATTAACAACCATGAATTTAGTTAAACAATCAATCTCATAAGGTTAGGGAAGGTCGCCTTACTCAAGCCTATCTTTAGGTTGAGAGTTTAAGAGTGCTTCAAGAGACTAAGACTCTCGCGATAACCCACAACAAATAACTCTAGAATGAAGCAAACTAGGCTCCCTTTTGTATCCCTTACAAGCAATCATTTAGACTTTCATGAAAATGATAAAACAAGCATGTTCATGCATATTGCCAATGATAATTACATCTTTCAATATCAACTACCTTACAAATGGCATCCATGTGATGGCCAAACACATAAACACCCAATAAACACATGTATGACCAAACCCTAAAAGAGAGAATGTATCAATTAAACACAATAAGCTAAATACACACAATAAATATACATCCATGGTGAAAGGGGCTCAACAAGCCCTAAGGTAAAGTAAACTACTCACTACCCATAGTAATCAAACACAAATAAAAATTAAATGAAGAAATAGGAAGGATGTTACCCATAATTGAAGACTTAATAATAGACTTCCAAAAGCAAAGGAATTAGAAGGAAAATAAGTTCTTAGATTAATATAAAATGATAGGAGTATTTACAAATTTTTAGTAATTAAAACCTAGATTAAACTAATAAAAACCAAAGAGAAAATAGTAGTTTCTCTCTACAATGACTACTCTCCTTTTTTGAATTTGAATCCTAAAATATTATATTTATAGTGTCCCATAAATAAGTCCAAGAAAACCCCAAAATACCCCTAAAAATACCCAAGAATCGCTTAAAAATTGGGTTTTTCGTCATCAGACCGGACTAGAGCAAGTCTAGGCCGGACTCCGGTCTGCTGGTCTGGTCTAAAATTTTGATTCTGCTCATTTATGCTTCTTTGCTTCTGGTCAGGCTGGACCAGAGTAGGCCATGCTAGACTCCGGTTTGGAAATTTGCTGCTGCCTCAAGGAACGATCCAACAGGTGACCAGACTTACAAGGGGAGTATCTTCTTCATCCGGAGTCCAAATTGAGAAATTCTTAAGGCTAAACTAAAGTTCAGGAAGTCTACTACAATTCACCTTTTATAATCTTGGCATGATTTTTGCCGTTTTAATCCCCAAAATGCCCCTGAGAATTTACTATTATGGTTGAGGTAGCTTTTAGAGTGCCTTTAGATGTGCGGGTTGTATCTCCTTCGTCCTAGCACTGAATTGAGTGATTCTTTTTACTACTTGAAGTAGATTCATAGTACTAGAGATCTGAAGCTTCTAATTCCAAGAATCCTTCTGCATTGTTAATTTTGAGCCTCCAAAGTTGACCGATTCGCAAGCCCACTTCTAAGCTTTGAGAGGTCCAAAACTTCAAACTTTGTCAATGATCTCTAAACCATTCAAACTTCACACCTACATGAAATTCAAACAAAACCAAGCATAAATGACCAATAAAACTCAATATATGCAAAACAAATACATAAATACTTGTATGGTGCAAATAAAGGGATAATGCATGATATTCACTTAGTTTTGGATGGAAACTCTCCCAAACTTAGCATATTTAAGCTGTAAATACCATGTGTGTTGCACACACATCAACACTCATCTCACCTTTTTCTTTTCTCTCATTCTCACATGCACTCCCCTCTTGCTCATTTTGGCTTAAGACCTCTTCATATTGCTACCTAATGCACATTTGATCCTCAAAATTTGCTTTAGGTGGTAATGGCCCTAAAGTGAATTTCCCTCCATCCTTATGCAAGGAATACCTATTTTTAAAGCGATCATAAACAACTTTCCTATCGTACCGCCATGGTCTTCCTAATAGCATATGACTAGCATACATAGGTAATACATCACAAACAACTTCATCCTTATACCCTCCAATTAAAAAGAAACTAGCACTTGTTTATTGACCTTTTGAACTCCATTATCATTAAGCCATTGCAATTTGTATGGCTTTAGAAGCTTTCTCATCGGTAACTTCAATTTATCCACAATAAGGGTGCTAGCAACATTTGTACAACTACCACTATCAACAATCAGACTGCATAACTTATTAGAAATCAAGCAATAAGTATGAAATAAATTATCTCGTTACTCATCGTCATCATCATGCTTCACTTGCAAGAACAAACTCCTTTTGCAATCTCCACATCACTATCATGTTTTAAGGTCATATTATCATCCTCATTATCACTACTTTCTAGTTCACTACAGGATTCAACACCTTCATCTCCTATAAACATTACCCTTTTATTTGGACATTGGGAAGCTTTGTGTCCATGCCCCAAACATTTAAAACATTTAATATCCCTGCCATATGCAACTGGCTCTTTTCTTTTACTCTTGTCGTCACTAGTTTTACTAGTTCCCTCTTTAGATTTAAGAGTAGTTTTATCATCCTTTTTACCCCAAGATGATTTCTAAGATGAACTACCCTCTTTAAAGTAAAGTTTAGAATCAAACCTTGCAAAACACTTCCTTTTAAGTTGTTTTTCAATTTTCATGGCCATATTCACCTTGTCTTCTAACTCCACATAATGTTACAACTCCACTTAATCTGCAATGTTCTTATTCAAGCCACCAAGAAATCTTGTCATGGTTGCTTCTGGATCCTTTTTCACATTTGATACGAAACCAAACCCATTGATACGTTCAAATGCCAATTTAGACTTAGTTGAATTCACAAACTAGTAAGATCGAGTTCTATATTGAGGAAACACCCTTACCAATAGGTTTGATTCAACAACCCAAGGATCTAACTTGAATGTTTGCAATTGAAACGGAACTATTACCCTTAACTATATGGAGTTAAGATCAATAATTATAAATTGATGAATGTTCAATAACCAATTAAACCAACAATGTTTAATCAATTATGAGAACAAGATAGATGTGAAACTAAACTAATCAAATTAATTTAATTTTAAGAAATTCAATAAGGAACACCTTAATGAACAAATATGCAATGCATAGGTTTTGTTTTTAAAAATAAAGAAATTTTATTCTATCATTATTCAATAGTCGAATGGCTTACAAGTACTCTATTTATAGAGTTAAAAAAATAAAACCTAAAAGACTAAGCAAATATGTGGCTGTCCAAAATCAAAAGAAACAATTAAAATCCTAAAACTAATTGGGCTAAGAAATATGCGGATATCTTTCAACAAAAGGAAAGCCATTTAATTCCTAATTCTAAATGGCCAAATGAATATTCGGCTACATGTAAAAAAAATGGAATAAAATAAAGTAAAGCCTAGAATAATGCTTAAATCAACAATTCCCATATTATATTGAATAAAGATGCGGCTACTCCTTGTATAGCAAGACAAGGTGCGGCTGTTTGCTTTGTCAATTGTGCTCTAGGGTTGTTAACTCTTGACCTTCTTGACCACTGACTTGTTGATACTCTTGTCTTATTGACTTGTTGACTTTGACTTTGTTGACTTGACTTTGTTTTTTAGCTTGTTAGAATACAATTAAACTCATAATTCTCTCAATCTTCAAACTCATTGTCATCAACAAATACTTCATATTTGAATTCAATCTCCATGAATTCGAATTGCAAGACTCCATGTTTGAATTCAAAACTTGTCATTTTAGATCACACCATTCCCCCTTTCTCGAAAATGATTTGTCCTCGAATCATCGTCTGTATATGTGTTAGTGACAAGCAATGCATACGAGAGATTATTACAACTCCTTTGTTCATAAAAACACGACCTCTAGTTTTGTAGAAGTTGAGTATTATGAACTTCACAAAACCAAAATAAAATAGTTTCACACATGCTAAGGAGAATTGTAATATAAACGAACAATGAGAACTTTGTAAATCAAACTGAAATTCATGAGGAATTATAAAGTCAATGTGATCAATGTCCAAAATCAAATCAACTTGCATATCATCTATGCAAACCAGCTCCTCCTGAATGTGTACAGCTTCAATTTTAGAATTAGTATCAACTAATTGTAAATTAGTTTCAACTAATTCATCCTCTTTAATGTAACCATCTTCACTTGATGAACCAAAATCTTCAATAGAAACATCAATTACATCATCGACTACAAAATCATCACCCAACAGAGAACATTCCTCACCATTGTAAATTATAGAGTCATCATCAAATTCAGATTCAACACAAGACATTGAATTTAATGATTCGACCATATGCTAATCTTTAGCTTCATATGTATCACAAAGAGGTTGTAAAATCTTTTTAGACTCTTCTTGTTTCTTAACTCGATCACAAAAATCTTGAAGAGCATCTAGAATAGCATCTTGTTTTACCTCATGACACTTAGAATTTTTAGGGTTATAAAAATTCCTATGTGCCCTTTTATAGTCATCCCTAAATATCCCTAATTAATATTCCCTATGTTTGAAATCAAACGACAACATGATTGACAAAGAAAATCGCAACAAAGAATAGATCACTCCCTTACGTGTTTACTCTCAAGAAATTAGATGTTCATATCAAATTCCTTTAAATTAAATGAAACAGAGTTTCACTAACAAAGTTTCAATTCAACCTTTAGGACAGAAAAATAACGCGGAATAAACAAACACAACTGAATTTTATTTTTTTTTTGAAATAGACACTTGAAAATTGCAGACTTGACACAAAAAAAAATAGCAAACACACAAAACAATTTGCAAACAGAATTAGAACAAAGTACTACTGAAATTTTTTTTTAAAGAGAAACAATGAAAATTCTAATTGAATCAAACACACAAGCTTAGGGATTGAACAATTAACAATCCGAAGCACACAAGAACAAAATATAATGTAATCAGCCTTGTACTTGAAAAATTGCGGACTCAAACAAGGAAGAAAAGATGCAGACAGTTTTGAGGAAAAAAATTTGCACAATAGAAAAGAATTAGAAAGAAAAACTAACCAAACATACAAGTTCGGTTCTGATACCAAATGATACAAACTCGAACTCAAAGGATACGTTCAAACACAAATCGGAATCAAAGCTAAACTGATTTGATCAACTCCAAAGCATAGGAATCACCCAAACCAACAAGTTCGAATTCGTCGCCCAAGAATCTAACTTGAATGTTTGCAATTGATTACGGAACTATTACCCTTAGTTGTAGATGAACTAAGATCAATAGCTATAAAAAGATGAATATTCAAACAACCTAACAAACTAACAAGTTTTAATAAGTTGATTAAACAAGGTAGATGTGAACTAAACTAATCAAATTAATTTAATTCCAAGAAATTCAATAAGGAACACCTTAGAAAATGAAAGAGTAAAACTCAAAGAAAATTCAATATGCAATTCCTCTAGGCTACTGCCCATACATGCCCTTTATATAGAGCTCAAAAACAACTGATTCTAACCCTAAAGAGACACTAAAAGTCGGCCAACTAGGGTTTTTAACAAAGGAAACAAATTAATAATAGAAATCCTACACTTATTTGGAAACTAACAAAACTGGCAGATTTCAACCCTGACTTTGTGACCCAATTTCGATCCCTTTAGAGACCTCCAATGAAAATCTTTAAAACATCATAATTGTATATTTTTGAGTCCTCTTTCGAACACATTTTGAATCGCATGAATCCGAGTTGTGTAGCAAAAGTTATGGCCGAAACAATCTGCTGTGTTCAGAAATCCGAAAATTAACTTCCTAATCGAATTTAGACTCCAAATGTGCGGCTGCCACCCTAAGGGTTTAGGGTTTCGCCCAAGCACTTTTTGATGCCCTAATATTGACTTTATTGACCCTTGACCTTGACCTTGACTTGTTGGCCATTGACTTTGACTTGTAGATTAAGCTTGCTAGAAAAGCTAACAACCTTATTTTCTTCACACCGTTGTCACCATAAGATTGCCATTATCAATATTGCCATCTTACCATTGCCATTGTCAATCTTGACCAAAATATGCTCCATATTTGCATTTAATCTTCATGAATTCGAATTGCAAGACTCCATGTTATGAATTCAAAACTTGCCATCTTGGATCACATCATATGGTTTCCTAGTCCTATATTTTATAGGTTATGCAATCTATGAATTTCCCTCATGAATGGATTTCATGGATTAAATGTATCCTCTCAACAGCTACATCTTCAGTTTTGATCAATGGTAGTCCAACCCCTCTTTTTCCAATTGGAAGAGGGGTTAGATAAGGTGATCATGTTTCTCCATTTCATTTTATTCTTGTAGTGTAAGGGCTATGTCAACTTCTGATGAAAGCCAAAAATTTGAGATTAATTTTAGGAATCAGTCTTAATGATGGGATGGAAGACTAATCTCTTTTGCAATTTACAGATGACACCATGCTTTTCTCGCCCCTATGATTTGGAGATGTAAGAATCTTTGATTCAGATTCTATGATGCTTTGAGGTAATTTCTGGTCTTAAAATTAATTATCACAAGAGTTCGATTGTAGGAGTCAATGTCGACTCTCATTTTATGCAACTAGCAGCTGTAAAAAGTGGATGTCCTTTAGATAGTTTGCCTATGTCTTTTTTGGGATTGCCTTTGACTACTATAGCTTTATCTATGGGGTTGTGGGACATGGTTGTTTCAAACTTCAAACGTAGACTATCTAGTTGAAAAGGAAATCTGCTATCTAAAACTGGCAGATTAACTCTGATCATGTCAATTCTTTACAGTTTACCTGTGTACTATATGTCGCTTTTTCAAATTGCCTAATCAGGTGCAAAAGTAGTTAGAAAGCTACATGATCAGATTTCTTTGGAAGGGAGATATAACATCTAGAGGGTTGTGTTGCATGGCTTGAAAGGTAGTCTATAACTCTTTAGAAAATGGTGGCCTGGGCATTATTCCATTGCACCTCAAGAATCAAGCCCTATTGACAAAATGGATTTGGAAGCTTTGAATCTCAAAGAATGGAATGTGGGCTAGAGTGGTTCAAGCTAATTCAGGTATTAATTGTTTCACTCCTTATTTCAACAGTACAAATAATGCTGTTTCGTCCTTGTGGAAATCGATTCTCAGTGTAACAGTGGGAAATAGACCTAACTGGGAGTGCTTCATCTCAAAGCTGAAATGCTTTGTCCATTCGGGTGATAATGTTCTCTTTTTGGCATGATTGTTGGATTCTAAAAACACCTCTCTCCACTAGATTTCCATTTCTTTTTTCTGTTGCATGCAACCAAGAAGCTTCAATCAATTCTGTCCATCAACAGCGTGCACAATTTAAAAGACAGATCAAATAAATAGAAGTGATTGAAAAGAACCAATTTGATGCTCTCAATTTCGAATGGTAGGATAACAATATTTTAAATGGTAACACACACCCCAATGAATTTGCTTGGTCCTCCAATAGGTCATATAAGGTTCATGATTTTGCTTTAATGCTTTTAAGTTCCCATACTCCTGATTTCTCTAATAATTTACTTTGGAAAAATTTTGATCCCCCAAAGATCAAATTCTTCCAATGGCAAGCTATGAAAGATAGGATTGCTTCAGGTTCTTGTCCAGCTACCATGTCTATCATACCTTGGGAGAATAGCTTTTGTGACATTTGTGGTATGTAGGAAGACGCTAATCGTATTCTTTTGCATTGTTCTCGAGCTTCTTCCTTATGGAACTCTATTCTTGGTTATGTGGGCATTTGCTGGACTATCACGGAGTCAATAAAAACATTTCTTAGAGCAATGGCCTTATCTTATTGGATAAAAGAGTAATAGAAAACTTTGGTCGTTGATTGGGCATCTCCTCATTTGGGAACTATGGAAATCCGGAAATAGTAGAATCTTCACAGGAAAAATTATTAACTTGGATTCAATTCTTGTTTCTTGTATTCTCAGGAGTGTGATTATTTATAAAAATTATTATACTGATTTTGTATATACTGGCATTAATGTATACAGAAACCCTACTTGTATATTTTTCTAGGATCTGCTCGGTCCCGTAGCCATTCGTGCGAAAGTTCCTTAAGCGCATGGGTCCTCGCGTCCTTGTGAGGCCTAAATAAAATTTATATAACTTATTAAAAAAAATTATATTTTATAATATCCTATTAAGTTCATATATAAAATCATTTGTAAAAATAATTTTAAACTAATTAAAAATATTAAATTAAATATTAGAATTAACCCGCGCAATTGTGTGGCTATTAAGCTAGTTCGTAATGAATTTCAGCTCTATTTTTTTCTGTTAATGCCTTCAACTCTATCATGATTGAAGTATATCTGCGTATTTTGTGAGGCTCGTTCCTTACTTATGGCAATTTTTTCGGAAGCCCTCTAATTGAACTCTTTAAGCTTGCCATTGTTTATATTAATTTGTTACTCTTTTATCTAGTTATTATATATTTATGCAGGGCATTGTATCTTTAGTCTAAATTTCTTGGATCTCGTAAGTTAACCATCGATATTTGCATTTACATTTTATCTGTTGCATCAAACTCAGACCATTTTATCTTCTGGTCCTATTTAAGTATTTAGATTTCAAAAATTACATTCTCATAAGAATTCCTGTGGTCTAGATGTATTGATAAATAATTGTTTTTCCTTTGCTTCTGGTTTTCTCTTTTGACAGCATAGGAACTGCATTTTTGATTTCCCTTTACTTATTTTAAACAACTGGACTGAAGCATAAATGTTATAGATGATATTTGTAAATTTTAGGCGATAAATCAGCAATTGATTGTTTTCTTTATATAAAGAACAAAATGTTGCTGGAGAGAGGCATTATGACTTTTCTTACGAAGAACCTTTTTCTTATTGAGAAAATCGGACCGGATAGAGTAAGACCACAGCTAATAATTTGAGAAAATAAAGATAAAAGATAATCAAATAATAGAACACACAGATTTTACGTGGAAAACCCCTAAACAAATTAGGGTAAAAACCACGGGCAACGATAGAAGAATTTTACTTATGAGAAAATAATAGGAGTTACAACCTCTCTATTTATAAAGGAGAAACACTAAAAAATCTCTCTTTATAATAGAAAAAAATAATTACTCAACTCTCTAATTTTCTCTCACTCTTTGTAAATTTTTCTTTTACTCTCGGATTGGATGCACTCTTCTGCCAAAGACTAAAGCCTATTTATAGGCAGCTAAAACCACCAAAAAACCGTTTGAACACATTATCAAAATTTCAATGTTTGCTGGCTATTTAATTTGACAACTATTGGTTTCCTTTTCAACAATTCGGTGCCTAAAACAATTTTCTTTTAGTCAATCTTTACTGACTCAATCTTCTTTTCTTTCTATTCAACAAAGGTGGGTCCATAATCTCCCACTTGAAGATCTGATTGACACAATTCTTTCTTCCTTGCCTTTCCATGTTGCTCATGTTTCTGTCATGCCGCTAGAGGATCGACACCAAATAAACTTGTCAGTGCTAACTGCCTTTGTCATAAAATCAGCTATGTTGTCTTTAGTATGAATTTTCTGCATATCTACCATGCCTTCTTCCACTTTCTCACGAATGAAGTGATACTGAACTCGTATGTGTTTTGACTTTGAATGAAAATCTGGCTTCCTTACTAGATGCAAGGCACTCTGACTCTCACAGAACAAAGGAATACTCTCTTGTTCGTGCTCCTCCATTATCATTTTCAACCATACTGCTTCCTTACTAGCTTGTGTAGCTGCTACATATTCTGCTTCTTTTGTTGAGGTTGCCACAACTGATTGCAATTTTGATACTCAGCTCACAGCTCCGCCAATAAGTGTAAACACATACTCTGTAGTAGATTTGCTTCTATCAAGATCACCTGCATAATCCGAGTCAACATATCCTCTGACAATAAAGTCTGATCCTCCATAACACAATGCAACATTTGAGGTTCCCCTAATATATCTTAGGATCCTCTTTACAGCATTCCAATGCTCTCTGCCAGGATTCGCCATGTATCAACTAACTACTTCCACTGCATGTGCAATGTTTGGTTGTGTACAAATCATTGCGAACATTAGACTCCCCACGACTGATGCATACAATACTCGAGACATTTCCATCCTTCCTTCTTCATTACTAGGACTCATACTAGAAGATAACTTTAAACTAACAGGAAGTGGGGTAGAAATTGACTTACAATCTTTCATATTGAAGCGTCATAAGACCTTCTTTAAATAATTTTTCTGAGAAAGCCAAATCTTCCTATTGTTTCTGTCTCGGTGAATTTGCATCCCTAGAATCTTTTTTACTGGTCCCAAGTCCTTCATTTCAAATCCCCTAGCCATCTGCGCCTTTAATTTTTCAATATGATCTTTGTTGGGGCTTGCTACCAACATGTCATCTACATACAACAACAAGATAATGAAATCACTTTTACTAAACCTCTTGAAATATACACAAAGGTCTGCATTAAGTCTGTTGTATCTAAGGCTCTTGATGAAGGAATCAAATCTCTTATACCAACACCTCGGCGCCTGCTTTAGATCGTATAGAGATTTGTTCAATCTACAAACCAAGTTCTACTTCCCTTTTTCTTCAAAACCTTCTGGTTGGAGCATATAAATTTCTTCTTCAAGATCTCCATGAAGAAAAACTGTTTTCACATCTAGCTGCTCTAGCTGTAAGTCAAATGTAGCACACATTGCTAGAACTACTCGAACTATTGTCAGACGAACCATAGGGGAAAATATTTCGTTAAAGTTAATCCCCTCTTTTTGAGCATATCCTTTCACTACCAATCATGTACGAAACCACTCCACTTGATCATCGTTATTTCTTTTGATCTTAAGGACCCATTTGTTGCCAATGGCCTTTCTTCCTTGTGGTAGTGACACAAGTTCCCAAGTCTTGTTCTTACGCAGAGCTTCCATTTTTTCTTGCATTGCTGCTATCCACTGAGATGCATCTGAACTGCTCATTACTTCTTGGAGAGTTGATGGCTCCTATTCCTCAGTTAGAAGACAGTATGCAACATTACTGCCCATAACATAATCTTTATGCCAGGTTGGTATAAGTTTTGTACGTTTACCCTTTCCAAGTTCTAGCTCTTCAGACTCTGTTACCTTTTCCTCATGCTCTGGTGTTGCTTCAAAAGAATCTTCTTCTACAGACTTCCTTTCCACCTGTACAGTTGTAGTCTCTGATCTTTCTTTTGAAGTGCTATAATCTTCTTTCTTCAATTTATCTTCTAAAAAGATTACATCCATGCTGACTGTAACCTTGCAGGCAGTGGGATCCCATAGGCGATACCCCTTTACACTATCAGCATATCCCAAGAACAAACATATATTTTGGATTTTGGATCCAGCATTGTACATCACGTACACAGGACTTCCAAATATATGGAGATTTGAATAATCAACTCAATTTCCAGTCCAAATCTCCATCGATGTCTTTCGATCAATTACAGTAGATGGAGACCGGTTAATCACATAACAAACGGTGTTGACCACTTCAGCCTAGAACGCCTTATCCAGACCCGCAACTCCCAGTATTGCTCTTATTCTTTCTAATAGAGTTTCATTCATCTGCTCTGCCACTCCATTTTGTTGAGAAGTGTATGCCGTAGTGAACTGCCTCTTGATGCCTTCTTGCTTGCAAAAGCTATCAAATTCATTACCAGTGTACTTACCTCCATAATCTGACCTAAAACACTTGATCTTGTTGCCTGAATCAAGTTCAACTCATGCTTTGTAAGTTTTGAAAGTTGCAAACACATCTCCCTTTCTCTTGTTAGGATATACCCAACATCTTTTGAAGTAATCATCAATGAAGGACACAAAGTACTTCGCTCCTCCTAGTGATGAAATCGATGCTTGCCATACATCAGAGTGAACTAATTCTAGAACAGTCTTGCTTCTAGAATTGGATGTGTTGAACTGTAGTCGATGCTGCTTGCTTGTTATACAGTTCTCACAAAAAGGTAGTGTCACCTTTGTAAGGCCCGGAAGTAGATTTTTCTCAGCAAGAACTTTCATGCCTTGTTCAGACATATGTCCAAGCTTTTGATGCCACACCATTGTAGATCTTTCACTTGAACATTTTCAAGTAACAGATGCTTCTGCTTCTTGCACGGTCTCTCCCAAAAGCATATACAAATTTGCAACAATCTTTTCTCCTTTCATGATTACAAGCGCTCCTCGGCTAATCTTCATTTTTCCTTTCTGAACTTTGATAATATAATCAAGATCATCCAGATGTCCCAAAGATAATAAATTCTTCTTTAGGTCCTCCACATGTCACACTCCTTGAATAGTACATACTGTACCGTCGTGCATCTTCAACCTGATGGTTCCAATGCCTATGATTTTTAAGGCATTATCTTCATAACTATACATAGATCCTCCTAAGATAGGTTCATAATGATGGAACCATTCTCTTCAAGAGGTCATATGATAAGTTGCTCCTGAGTCAAGAAGCCATACATCAGCAAATTTCTTCCTGCTCTCCGTTGAAATTACTGCTTCACAGCACAATACATTTCCATCATTTGAAGTGCTTGCCACATTCCCTTAAGGATTGGAATTCTTCAAACTCCAACAATCCTTCTTCAAATGACCTTTCCTTACCACAATTGTAGCATTTAAAATTCTTCTTACTTCTTGATTTTGACCTACTATGATTGTGACTCCTACTTGGGCCACGTTCTGTTGATATCCCTCTCATCACTGTCAAGACTTCCACTTGGTGTGAACCTGCTTGCTTGTCCTCCTTGTTCCTTCATTGATTTTCTTCTTCAAGAATAGCAACTACTTTATCATCAAAGACTAGAGAATCGGATTGAACACTATTTGTTAAATTGATGATGAGTTGATCATATGAATTAGGTATACTTTGAAGTAGAAGTTCTGCACGCTCTTGTAACTCTATTTTATAGCCCAAAGATGTAAGCTGAGAAAATAGAGTATTCAAGACATTAAGGTGCTGTGTCACTGAAGTAGATTTTGACATTCTCAAGGTGTAGAGTTTCCTTTTAAGGAAAATTTTGTTGTGTAATGACTTAGCCTCATACAGTTTGGTGAGGTGGTCCCAAATCTCCTTTGCCGTCTTCTTTTCTTCTATGCTGGACAAGATCCCATCTATAAGTGCCAAATGAAGGTTTGCAATAACGTTACCATCCATCTCGTTCCATTTATTGTCATCTATGAATGTTGTCAGCCTTTCACTGATAGCCGCAAGACAACTATCTTTTCTCAATACAGCCTTTATCTTTAATTTCCACAGTGAGAAATTTCTCCCGTTGAACTTTTCAATCTCAAATTTTGCCGCCATTGCTTCTATCATAAAATTTCTAAGCAAAATTAGTTCCCACTATTTCACGTGAACAGTATCGTGAAAAGTATTCTACTACAGTAACAAGTGAACAGTGCCCCCTTGCTATAGTGATTGTGACCAGTGCCTGCCAAGTCATGAAAAGTAATTTACTATTCATCAAATTACTATTCTGACGTCCTTTTCCAAAATGAATTACAGCAGAAAACTTCACGTAATTTTCTCTTCCTCGTTGTATATTTTATTTTCAAAAATACCACAACTTTTGAAACCCCTACCGGGCTCTTGACACCTTACAATGGTGAATAATCATCTAATTTATTTTTTGATGTGGAGGATCCGCTTTAGTGGCAGCCACAGAGCATACAATAAATAGATATATATATACACCCAAGTCAGGCTCTGATACCAATTGTTGAGAAAATCGGACCGGATCAAGCCGCTTCTCAAGGCAATCTATCCGCACTCTTTCAAAGGCATTCTGCCCCGGTGATTTTTGCACCCGCGGTTAGAGATATCGCTACTGCGGTTTGATCAAAAAGAGAGCCGCTCATCAAAAAGAGAGCCGCTCTCAAAGGCATCCTATGCCTAGTGAATCCGTGCCCACGGTTAGAGATGCCGCCCCTGCGACATTCAATGGAGTCCCTGAAAAAACTAGCCGTTGGATAGATCGCACTGTGACCGTGAATTTGACTAATGAATTGATTATTAATAGATTACTTTTTTTGTAATATTAATAGGTTATACTTGGCCATACCTTTGGAGTATCAATTTTTGGAGTGTTTCATTATACTAGCCTCGAGGATAAAGTAATTTTTAAAAATTTTTATTTTATTTTCACTTGAATTTGTATTTTTTGTGTTTATATACTATTTTAAAAAATTTATATATATATTCGATTTGAATAGGTTATATATATATACTTCTTTAGGAGTTTTGATTGAGGCGTGTAGACTTTTAGTTCCCGTAGCGGTAAGTTTTGTTAATTTTAATTTCATGATGTGAATAATAGTTTTAATTTTTATGGCCTGAAATTTAGGACATTTTTCAAATATAGCCCCAACTTCAAAAAGTTTCAGTTAGTACCTTATACTATTCGACTTGATTCAAATATAGCCAACTCGATTTTGGCTAACATGGTTGGCTGATGTGGCTTTTTTTCTCCACCTGGCCTGCCACATAGACGTGGCTGCATACGTGGCAGGCCAGGTGGAAAAAAAAACAGCCACGTCAGCAAAACACATGCCAAAATCGAGTTGGCTATATTTGAATCAAGTCAAAAGTACAAGATACTGATTAAAACTTTTTGAAGTTGCGGTAATATTTGAAAAATGGCCTAAAGTTCAAGCCATAAAAGGCTATTGGGCCTAATATAATTTCAATTTCAATTATTAATTAAATGATGATATCTTTTATTATTTGTTTCTTTTCTTGACGATAAATATAAATAATAAATCAATATATATATATATATATGTGTATATATATATATATATATATATATATATATATATATATATATATTATAAAATAAATTATGACCACAAAGTTGCATTATATTATAACTTTTTTAATTATAAATTAGTTGACACACATAAATAATGTTCAAGCTGGATTTTGAAATAAAATTTAAGAAACAAAGGAAGCAATAATGAAATTAAATGTGGGTTGTAGAAAATATTTCTTCTCCATGATTTTCAAAATTTAGATTTAATATAATATTGGGATAATGAGAAAATTTTATTCCTAAACACTAATTTCATTCTTCTTATTTGTTCATTAGTTATTAGTGGCCCGTCTTATCATCCATCCTCTGACGGCTCGAGACAAGTGAAGTCGTAGTCTCTTTTGAAAGATGATTTGCATATTCTGGCCATTAATTTTTAAAGAAAAAAAACGGAATGATGCAATTAAAATCCAAAAACTATCCCATCAAAAAAACACAGAAACTATAGGTGAAATGAGTTAAAAAAAAACTACCATAATTATAACCCGTAAGATTATAAAAATTATATAGATATTAATATGCCCTTAACTTGACAAAAAAAACTAGATTGAATTTATATTTATTGTCTTCAGCCTTGATATAGTCTTGCAAAACAAAAGTGTTAAATTAGTGATATGAACTTCACCATGAATAGCTATAATTAAAAAGAAATTAATGCCAATAATTTGAAAATAAATAATGATTCTAGGAATAGTTACAAATGCTATAAATTGATTTTAAGGCTTTTGAAAACACCAAAACGTTATGCTCATAAATTAAAGCGTAACATTTCTAACAGACATTTTATGACAAGTAATTTTGAACATAATATCACATATCAATTACAGATATCTACTACTAGATTATACTTGAAGGGACACTGTAATATTTCTACACACACGCATGCACACACACAAAACAATATTGTAAATTTTTGATTGTTGTATATTAAGATTATTAAGATGTGTCTATTGAGTCACTTTTAAATTTTTA
>CANYLF010346344.1:0-10997 GCA_948193215.1 Bocquillonia castaneifolia
TTAAAACATCAAAAAATAATAATATAATTGTTTGATATAAAATTATATAACATTCAACTCACGTAGTCTTTTAGTCGAACTGTGAAACTTTCCCCTCTTCAAATCTAATGACATTCTCCGTTGAAGTCTAGCCTTTTTATAAGCTAGGATTTGAGAAGCTCTTTTATGATCTAAATAAAAAAAATGAAAAAAAGAATGAAAAACACATTTTTATATGAGATATAATAACTAAATAAATTGGAAAAAAAATTTGAGAAATTCACCTTGTGAGAATTCACCATCGTCCATGTGATTGAGATTTCCAATTCTTAATGAAGATGATGACGGCTCAAATTTACTTTTCATATCTAAACAAATATTTCAAAGTCTTTCAAATGGAGAAGAAAACTTGCAAAGGGAAAACGGTAAAGCAAACCAAAAGAACAAACCTTGACAAACTATCAATTTATAGGAATGAAATTATCAACAGGTTCATTATTGCCTTGGAATATCAAAAGATAAATAACAAAAAAATGTAAGAAATATGAAAGGTCATAATATTTAAAGGATGATAATAAATTTTAAAAGGTTATGAATATTAAAAGATAAAACTAATTAAATATTTACAACATTATTAACAAATAATAAATACAAAACCTTTCAAATTCTATATCTATTAAAAATTAACAATTAATAACAAATGAAAATTTAATAATAAAAAAGTTTAATAAAAAAAAAATAAAAAAACACATGCCACATCGTCATAATCATAGAATCCCATGTGGCAAATAAAATTTACTTGCAATTTAGTTATATAATTTAGTTATTTATATAGAAGATTGTTAATTGGGTTAGAATATTGTTTTAAATATTATTCCAATAGTGTGTAATGATATTAACAAAACAAGTAAAAAAAACGAAAGCGAATAACCTATCTGTGAAGTTCCATAAATTGGGTAATCACCTGCACATCTCATCATGATGACAAAGGGATTATTCTAAGCATAACCCAACAGACAGAGACGCAGAGAGAGTGAAACAAAGACGCAGAAAGAGAGAGTAAAAATAAAAATGTATAAAACAAAGTTACAGGAGCTTTGTCATCAGAAAACATGGAACTTGCCGGAATATTCTACGATCAAAGAAGGTCTAGATCACAATCCTTCCTTTAACGCTACCGTCACCGTCAATGGCCTTTCATTTTCCTCTTTATCTCCTGCCAAATCTTCTAAACTTGCTCAAAATGACGCCGCTAAGTCCGCTTTTGATCACTTCTCCGATTCTTCTGGTATCTTTTTCTTTTTCTTTTCTATTTTAATTATTCCTAATTAAATTAAATTAAACAGACATCATTATTTCTTTTAATTAATTGCCAGTTGCTGCTCCTGTTTCTAACACTACAGTTACAACTCCTAATAATGATGCATGTGGAGGAGAGGTTTTGCATTTAAATCAAAATCAAAATCCAAATCCTCAAGTGAACCAGCCAGCTGCTTCTGCTGCTGTTGCTATACACAATGATAAGTTCGCTGGTGATTATAATGCTTTCTTTATTTTTAGTTTATTTTGATCTAATTTTATTTTGTTATGTGTATTATGTTTCAATGTCTCCTTTACAATCAATCAGTCAGTTTTTTTTAAAAAAAAAAAAAAAAGAAATGCTGCTTCAGTCTTTGCCTGCCTTGTTCGGTTTGAATTGTTTCAAATGTTGTTGTTTGCTTCCAGTTATTTCGAATGATCTTTTCGTTGTTCGTTTTTTTTCCTTGTTCATATTGTATTTATATGTTTTGATCACCTTGTTTTTAAAGTTGAAAGAAAAAGAAAGGGAAGAATAATTCACTTGATTTTCATTTAGTTGTTTCTCATGTTTGGAAACCTTGTAATTGTCGGAACTCAATTCTTTCATGGAAAAACAAGGCATTTTGGAAAGAAATGTAAAATTGTACAAAAAATTCTGTGATTTTCCGAGATTCGATTGAGTTGAATTCATATTGTATATGTTTTGCTCCAAAGAAGGCCTAAAAGAACAGATAACCAAATGAGCTTTTAGTTTGAGTTGGTTAGCTTTGCTCAATGATAACGGACTACCTACTCATTCAATTGTTTTAGTGCAACTTTGCAACACTTGTTACTCCTTATTCTAGTGCACTTTATTATATGGCTTCAACTTTGGCATATTCTATGCTTGGTTTTTGTTGCCAGTCGATTTATAATACAATAATGTGAATTTTTGTCGGGCTTACAGATGGACAACATTTGTACAAAAACCTGCTGCAGATCTATGCTCAAAAGAGAAGTCTAACTCTCCCTATTTATTCTTGTGAGCGTGAGGGTCCACCTCATGCAAGTCGCTTCAGGTGTAAGGTCACAATTGACCAAAAAACCTATGAGAGTCCGGATTTCTTTACCACATTAAGCAAGGCCGAACATGCTGCTGCAAAAGTTGCATTGATGTCACTGACTCCAGATGGAGTCGATGAGGCTAGTCTTTTGTCAACTTGCAACCATTTTCATCATTTTGCATATAACTTTAATTGTTATTATTTTTTTGCATGATAAATTGTCACGATTGTATTTTATCATGGTCATACTCTGCTCCCTTTTCTTTTCAGGATGAATCTGCTTACAAGAATCTGCTACAAGAATTTGCTCAGAAAGAAGGTTTTTGTTTGCCATCTTATAACACAATTATGCTGGGTGAATCTCACAAACCTACTTTTGCTTCAACTGTGGAGGTAGAGGGAGAGTCTTTTACTGGACAGGAAACCAAAACTAAGAAGCAAGCCGAGTTAAGTGCTGCAAAAGTTGCTTACAAAGCTCTAAAACAGCGTATGTACATACACCTGATATGTTACACTTTAATATTATATGGACCTATTTATGTTCTTTCATGCTTGAGGTATCCGGTTATGTGGTCATTCTTGATTTCACACCAGTAGTTATTTACTAATATGAGTAAATCAACTTTGTCTCCACAAACCTTTGATTTCTTTGATAAAATTTACCAGTGAGATTCATACTCAATACTTGATCAAAGGATTTGGCTTCTAGTGTGTGATGATGCTTGCTAATATTGTGGACGGAATAGTTGTAAAGGTGAAGTGAGAGAAGATGTTTTTTTGCCAATAGGCTGCCAGAAAAATACCGTAGGAAACTATGGTTTTTTTTTCCCCACTTGGGCCCTAGGATTATAATTTCACTGAAATGCACTTGGAGGCATGTGACAATTTTTTATGTTACCAGCATGTTGTTTCGGAGCTTTATTACAGGACATTTATAGCCATGGTTTATGTGAAGTACATCAATAGGTAGATTTGCTAACAGGGTTGAGGGAAAAGTTTGGGATTGAAAGAAATGGCATGAAGTGGAGTTTTTGATCTTCATGAATGGTATCAAGCTAGTGGATGATTTATGAGACTGGAGGAAAATCTTATTATAGATTGAAAATTGATATATTTCTTGTTGTCTATTTACTAAAACGTTGAAACACAATGTAACAAGTTCAATCAAATACTAAAATGGTCATCCAGCATGTACATAAGGATACTTAACGGTGCTCAGTAAAATGTCATGGCTTCTTTTTCAGGTAAGTCAAGTCAGAGCCCATCGACTTCCAGTTTCAGATATACAAATCATCACACATTGAATTCCAGTTCTGGAAAGTTGGATCAGAACCTTATAGCTTCCTCTTCTAATTTGAGACAAAGACCCATTACTCAGTTAGGCAAACCAAGTGAGAGTGCTCAAAGTTTGTCTCCTCCTCACCAGAGACAAAAAGTTGTCCAGTGCAATTCTGGTTCTAGTTCTAGTTCTCGGTCAAATTTTATGGCTTTCAAGCAGGATGCTCAGCCTTGGATGCCTGGGTGCGACAAACAAGCTGAGGACGATAAAGGTGATTATGTCTAAAAGGTGATATTATTAACAACCATATCAATAGCATCTCACTCATAATGAAAAATACTTTGAAGCTGAGGATAAAGGTGATTATTTCTAAAATATCTTCTATTCACTTCTGAGAGGAACCTGTTTCTTGATACATTGATTTTATTTACATATGCACTGGCAATATTTGCTCAGCTGCAATTTTATTCAGACACAGACATGAGATCAATGCGTATAAGGATCTTTTGATCTTTTAGGCAAAGTGTGTTAATACTGCCATTTAATAATTGATAGTATCAACTTCTGAGCATTTTCTTTGAATTGTTGACAGCAGTTGCTGATGTTAGCGTTTCTTCTCCCGCTAGAAGTGCTAACAGTATCAGTTGTTATCCTAAAATTGCGTCTCTGGGACCAGAAAGCAGCTCTGCGACAAATATTTTATCTTCAACTTACTCATCCATCCCTTCTTTGCCTGAGCATGGCCTGACTTCATCTTCCTTACCTATCAATTCCTCCACCAATTTGGCTGTAAGTTCAAATATTGAGCATCCAACTGGGGCAAATTTATCACACCAACACAATAAAGTTATTGTTCACCCCCGTGAGACAAACATGACATATCCGTCAGGCAGCACTATGTTGTCCATGAGCGATGACAAGTGGGTTGCAGTGCGTACCCCTCAATCCAGTCAGTAGAATCAAAGACAGGCTGCCGAACTGTTGCACACAAATTTGCCACCTCCGACATAGCAAAATTCATCTATGTCAAATGTGGATGAACTGTATCCTCGGTGTATTATTTAGTAAATGTAGCAAGATTAGCAAGATTGCAAAAGGCATTATGGATGTGTATGTTATAATGATGTAATGGAATGTGACATAATTAAACCTGTAATGGGTTTTAAGAAATTGTGTAATGCAACGGTATTTTCAATTTCAACTTCGGCTTTGGGCATGGTTGCCAATGCCAAATGCATCTCATTTCACATATTTTTTTTACCCTTTCTGCTGCTTTTCCAGAATGCCATTTTTTCTGACTAGAAAGTCGTAAGCTGGCCTGCCAATAGTTCGTATGGCACATTCTTCCATTTGTTAACCAAGATGTTTAACAAAATTCTGGTAAACTTAATGCACCCATTATTAGCTTAATCATTTACTGCTTGTTTGGCTTTTTGAGAAAGAAAATGTCATACAAGTTTAAAACTTGATTTATTGGCAAGTGTACCTGAAAGAGGTCTCATTAGGAACTCAATTAAATAGATGAGCCTCATTTACTTCATTAGATTTAGAATTCACAAGTCCTCGACTACATTGAAAACATCAAGTTTGGCAACTAACTACACTGTAGGAAAAGGAAAACAAAATTAGGCCTTGCTACAAAAAATACAAAAGCATTGCTGATTTCTGAACTCACATGAGGACTCCTTCCGAATTGTTGAGGGCTTTCTTGGCAAGCTTGAATTTATTAGAGAAGGCTTTGTTAGTTTTTGCAATGTACTCTCTGATAAAGAACTCGATGCCATGGCGAAGGGTTTCTAGCTCGGGATTTATAGCTATGCGTGTAAACGCATTCCATACAAGCTTATCAGGATACTCAAATAAGGATTCAAATAGTATTCGGAAATGCATGATCCTTTTTGGGGTTAGCTGCCTAGCATCACTCAGTTCCACACTCTTTAGAACGGAGAGGGAGAGAGAGAATGAAGCAACCATTTCTGCAACAAATTTTGCTAGGTGCATGGATCTCAAAAGCTGCATGGAGTCGAGCTCTTTGAAGTGGTCCCAAAGACAATACTGTGAAATTACATTAGGAAAGGAAAAAAAAAATATTGATCAGAATCCTTTGAATAATCGCTGAATCAAATATAAATGAAAAGAATATGAATGAAACTACTTCATCCTATCTACAGATTGTCTTGTCTGGTATTCTTTCCCCTCTTTTTCAGTCAGATGACCTGGACAGAGAAATGGTTTAGGTTGCCTCTACTCTGTTCTTTTTCACGTGTGTCAAAAGTCGAAATTGTCCCACATCCACATTCACCTTTTTCCAATTCTATAATATGCCAATATACCAGATCATAATCAGAAAATAAAGTACCTGCAATGTATATTTGTGGTTTTTGTCATGTTCACATAGCTTGGAAGCTAGAGCAGTGTAATATTTATTAAACACCTTCTCTTGCAAGCAGCATTCTACAAGAACCCGCAAAATCTCTCTGTCCTGCAAATGCATGAAAAAGAAATCAATGTATAAGGCCAGGTTGTGGGTGGAGAACGTGGGACAGGAATGCTGGGGATATAAGAAGAGAGAGGATACGAATAAGCCCACCTGCTTTCCAGGCAGATCCATTCTTAGAAGCTTCTCAAATGCATCAATATAGTCCTCTCCACTCATTATCACACAAAAGATTGCCTTTCGCGTATCCGTATTCATCCTCTGGGTAGCAGCAAGCTGAAGCATTTTTTGAGCTTCCAGGACCTCTTTATCAATTGTATTGGCAACCTCTTTAACATCATCAGCTGTACCAGCCTTATCACCTGACAACCACCACTGGCCCTTCTTCTCAGGATCAAGCAGTTTGCTCCATGTGAGCCCTCTAATGAGGATGTCTTCAACTCTTAGCTGAAATAAGAAGAAACCCATTAATGATAACCATGGGCAGAATTACAACTTGTATGCTGGATGGGCTAAGAGTGATGACTCTGAAATAAATATAAAGATAAATTTTAAAAAAAAATCAGATTGACGGGAGCAAAGGTAACTATGGAAGAACCTAAAATTTTCAAGAGAGTAGTGAATTTTTAGATTTTAAGATGCTATGAGAAAGGATAAAAGTGGAGATTTGGTGATTTCAAAGACATGAAAAATTTCAAGTTTTTGGGTGTGTCAGGTGGAGAGCTTTTAATTATAGTTCTAGAAGTACTATTTAACCCAAAGGATGAAAATCTAATAAACATACCTCTGGCAGTTTGGTTCTACTTGATATCCATGAAAGGGCACAAAAATAAGAAAGAAGAAAATCACTGAGAATAAAATTGACAGCACATGCACACACACATGTAAGGTCATGCCATTATGACCAGAACAAACTTTTGAAACATTAGCTTCACAATATCATGGCAACCATTTGAACTTTCTTTAAACAATATGCAACCGATGTTCCGAAAAGGAAATCGTATAATTGAACTGTGACAATATTTTAGGAATTCTAGATATTAACTAGACTCCAAATTGGCTTAGTCTGCCAGCATATTTCAATTCTCATATCATTTATCATAAACTTAAGGCTTTTTGATTCAGATATACAAAAAATTTCACTGATCTAAAATGTTTTTAAATCTAACCTAAACTTCTAAAATTTTTAAACACAAGTACATAACATGATTTAGTAAATTGGTTTCAATCACAGCCACTTCTAGGTTGAAGGAGCTGATTATCAATTACAGGATGCAAATTTATATGTTGAAACCAACAAATTGAAAGATGGAAAAGAAGACATGAAAAAATAGCTAATGGTCAATTATTTAACAGCTGAATTATAGGTTTAGGGATTAAAAATTGGAGATGGCTATAATTGAAACCAATTTACCAAATCAGGATATTATTAAAAAGTTCAAAAGTTTTGGTTAGATATGAGAGCACTCAAAAAAGGCTTTGATTTTCTAGATCAACGGATCCAAATTTTAAAGCGAAGGCATATGCTATAAATAATGAAGGCAAAAAAACTACAACCACCTTTTGTAGCCATTTCTTAATCCGTGTGCGTTGTGCAGTGTCTTCTTTAGGCCTCTTCTTGTTGTTTTTGACATCGCATATAGTTTCAAGCATGAATTCCATCTGCAGAAGTTACCAGGTGATGCAACATTTGAATTAGTAGCAGAAACATGCAAATATAATTAAAAAAGACATCCAAGGAAACCTTACTCTTTTACCAATTGATTTTGATTGGTCTTCTCCAGAAGAGGCTTTCAGCTCATTCACCCTACTCTGAACACTTTGAATGAAATTTTTCATGGAAGTAGGATCATCAGCCCTTATTTTCATGCCACAACCTACAGTCAAATGATTATTTACATAAGACAATATCAGTCATCTAATTGGACAAGCATGCTAACATAGTTAATAGATGCAACAGCCATATTATAGAATAAGCACTGAACACAAGGCTTACATTGTAAAACTGTCAAGATAGTAGAGACATCAATCTCTGTCAATCGCTTGCTCAACATGATTAGAAAGTCATATATCAAATCACTGAAAGCATCAAATTAACGCAATAAGAAGTTTGGTGTTGATTAGTCAATAACTAACAAAAAACTTGTCTCTGCAAAAACACGTAATAGGAACACTTTAAATAAAAAATTCAGCGATGAAACTGATTCTAATGAAAACATGTTTTACAATGAGTAACAACAGTATCACATAGAGTACTCATTCCCCTAAGATAAAACAAACGACAGAGACAGACTACCCCTCATTTCATGCAATACAATGCATGTGTTTTTAGGATCAAAGAGTAATGATCATGTCAGAAAAATTGCACCGACACTTCATGTGTATTGACATGCACTTGAAAGAGTCTGATGCACATATCCAAGCTATCTAGTGCTCTTAGATATGCATCTCTAATATTGCTGTAGGACTTCCCTAAGTTGCTTTTCATTATGTTTCATCAGCAAGACCAATGTGCAACCCACCTAGAACAAACTCCGAATGTACATAAACAGGACAGCAAAAGAGTGATATTTCGCAAGGAAAGATTGTCTTCTTTGAGATACTCATCCTGCATGACAAACAGCAAAGATTATATTCAGCAGTTTCAAAATCATTGCAACTATACAGACGACAACAACATTGATTTCCAGCAGTGAAGAGACAACAAAAGCCATAATGCTTCAAAAATTTAAATGTTTCACTACTCGAGATCAGAGAGTTTGATGCCATCAATCTTGAAATGTAAAGATTAAAATACAGTTCAGCCATGACAATTTGTTTCTTTCAGTCGGGTAAGGTTCACCTCAAACAACTTGGCAAGTGAAGCCAAAAGCCTTGCACTGAAATCCATCCCAACTGAACAAGCCATGCCCGCAACAAAAGCTGCAAAAACAGTAGCATACCTGAGAAACAAGCAAACAGAATATCAGTCATACATTGAACAGGAAAAATAACAACTATAATAGGCATCAACCAGCATATGTGAAAAAAATAGACCAAATGAACAATTTTCATTTAGCAATTCATTTTCATAATAGCAATATATATTTTCTAGTTACTTGCAAACGAGCTCCATCAAGAATAATATAAGTGATAAACGTACTGTTCGTTTCCACGTGGACCACCAGAACAAGCTGCTAACACCTCATCACTGATAATCTGAGAACTGACACTGCGACTAGCGGACTGCAGATCAATAAAATCAAAGAAACCAATAATAAGCCACCACTTGATAATTTTCAACTGATGTCTAGCTTCCAAAAGTTCCAAACTGGAAAAAAAAGGTTATGCACACACGTTAAACACAAAGCTTTATGATCTCTTAGGCCATCAATGTACTACATAAGATATTGCTGGCAAATTCTTTCAGCTTATTCCTCTGATGATGCTCAAAAGATAAACATCTATAAGACCTAGACCTACAAAGCACAACGAGAAAGATAACGTACACGGAAGATTGCAGCCACTTCTCCTGTAACTGATTCCACATTGGATTCAGATAGCCTATTCAGAAGACCTGTATACATTAAAAATTAGAAAGCAGATATGCAATTGAGGAGTATAAATGCAAAAAGTTGTAGACACAAACTCAATTTCATACCACGAATCCTTCTACGAATTTGAGTGTGTTCCTCGGATTCCTTCCCTGCTTGAGATCTCAATCCAGGAGCCACATACTTCAGACTAGCTGCTGCAGGTGCCTTGGTGGGAGCTTCTTGTGATGCTTCCTCTGTTACATGAGCTTCTGCTGGCTTAGATACACCATTAGGTATGTCACCTTCTTGCTTTCCCTCCGACTTCTTTCTCCTTCTACGTCTCTTCTTTGAAGGTGTCTCGGTGGCACCTTCTTCCTCTCCCAACTGTGAACCAGAGCTTTTCTCTAAATCAGAACTCCCATCTGTAATGTCAGCATTAATTGCGTCTTCCACCTCATCCTTTTCTTGGTTTTGCTTTGACTTCTTACGCTTTATGCTTTTCTTATGTAAATTTGAATCAATTGCATTTCCTTCATGTCCTCTTGATGCATCAGAGTTTTCCTCTAGCTCAGAAACTCCATTCATAACATCAGAAGCTATCTCATCAGGAGGAAATCCATTTATTGCCTTTTGCTTTTTACGTTTCTTAAGTTCAGTGGAAGTATCAGGGAATTCGTCCACAGGAAGTAATCCATCTAATAAGAAATTGATTTCATCATCCACCCCCCTCAATTTTCCATCCTTCACCTTAAGCTTCTTGGCAAGTTTCCTTTCCGTTTCCAGATCTTCTTGCGCAAATAAGTCACCACTTTCCATATCCCTTTCAAGAAACTCTTCAAACTTTGTTTTCGTATTCCTCTTCAGGCCCTTCCTTTCTTTCATTGCCTTGGAAGTAGAAGAAACATTATTTCCCAATGAAGACCTTGACTTAGCTTTCTTATTCACTCCCACATTTCTTTTTTCCGAATTCTGACTTCTCACACCTTCACTCTCACTCACATCCTTCGGCCTCGAATCCCCATGTGCTCTCTCAGCTTGTTGAGCTCTCTTAATTTTTTGTAATTTCTGTAAACATTAAATTAGCATTAATTAACAAGTCCCTAATACTTAAAAACGAAAAGGGTAACATTTTCCTTAACAAAAAACAACATAAAGGCACATCCTTTTATACCTGATATTGAAGCCAAGATTGATTCTTTTGCTGATTCTTAGCTTGTCTAGCTTCTTTTCTCCTTTCTTTGCGTGAAATTGGAGCACCCATTCTTTCTGAGACAGAAATCAAACAAGAAAGTTACATAATTTCCCTTGAACACAACATTTAAAACTTAATATTTAAAAACATACCCATGTTTCCTCCTTATCAAAGTTGCATCAACTAAAAATAATAATCTGCAAATGTTAAATAGCCGCAAAACAGAAACAAAAAGTAATCAAATTAATGTCCG
>CANYLF010346454.1:0-15940 GCA_948193215.1 Bocquillonia castaneifolia
ACCACCTCCAACTTTTATTTCTTTCAATTACACCCTTACTACTCATAATCACCAATGAATCAACCTCAATTAACAAAATCAACATACTAATGATGTCAATTAACCACTAATACATGTAATTAAATTTGGGTCTGTGACATCAAATATCCTCCATTTTTATCTTAAAAAATCCATATTTCTCAACAATCTCATCCCACGCATTTCCCTTATCCTTCATCATTTGAACCTAATCAAAATTGTCATTTTCATTAAACTCCACAAATTCAACATCAAATAAAGATCTCACATAACACCTTCCACAAGCTCCTTCAAGTAAAAACATCGCCATTGGTGCAATTAAATGCTTGGTTCTTAGCCTTATTCATCACTGCTGCCCATATCTGTTGCTCGGCTAATACTCTAGCATCTGACATATCGCAGAAGAAATTTCATGTGAATTTGCTACCTGGGTATTTAAAGGGTAGCTTTTCGTGCTTGGAAATATTGGCATAAACAGATAAAGTTAGGAGTGTTTTATAAAAACTTGTTAAAGATGCACCAATTATTATAGAGGACCAATGAACAGAATATGTAATGGAAGGTAAATAAGATGCTACTAAATCTTCCAAGGCATAATAAAAGTTCGGATATGGCAGCCTGGGAAAGTCTTCTTTGAATGGAAGATCCTGATGAACAATTTGCTGTTGGTTAACAAGTTTAGGATCGAAAATCGGACCCATGTAATGCTTTGTACCAGTTTGCAAAGTGATATGCTTGAGTCTTGAAGGAGATGCAGATTTGAGTACATTTAGAACATTGGATAACATGGCTAAGTTCTTGGAAATACTAACTTCTTCACTTGCAATAGGGGAAAGTTCTTTTTTTTTTTTTTTTGATAGTTGAATTCTTTATTTAAAAGGGCTAAGAGGGAAGGTCCCAAAAATAAGGGATTTTTTTTCTTTTTTTTTCCATTTTTTTAATAGGGGAAAGTTCTTCGATTGTTTTGTTCTGATCTAAAACATCTAAAGATATGAAATGATCAACTAAAGGAGGATACCAGTTTGGTAATGGCTGTTGATTGTGTCTCATATCCCACATTAAAAATTGGGTGAATTGAAAATTTTGTAGAGTTGTCTTCCTTCCACATGGAAAAGATAGTAAAAATGAGGGACCTTTCAAGGCTATATAATGGAAGCCTCCATTTATTATCAACTCATCCCACAAACAAGTCTTTACATATTTGGCTTAGTTTGTTCTCTTCTTTCTCTCTTGTAATATTTCTTCTACTTAGTGAAATATTATTTATTAGTGTCTGAGGATGTAGGCATAATTAGCCGAACCTCGTTAAATTTTTTGGTAGTCTTTTATTATTTAATGGCTATTTATTTGATGGGAATACTCTAATTTCCACAATAATTAGTATCAGAGTTAAGGTTTTGAGTATGCTCTGTGGTTGCAGCTTAGTCTGATCTTCCACTTCAGAAAGATCCTTGGGCTATTGTTAGGACCAATTTTTTAGTGTGCTCTATGGTTGCAGCGTAGTCTGATCTTCCATATCAGAAAAATTATTGGTTGTTGTTTGTACTGCATTTAGCTATTAAATAATATTTTTTTGAAGCAAAAATGGTAGACTTAAGTATATCCACAACGGCGATAACTTCTTCATCAACTTTTGTAGGAAGAATGCCTATGGTAATGTGAGAATTGCAGTGGAGATATTGATGGCAAGGGCCATTTCGGCATGTGGCAGAGTGAGCTTCAAGATGTCTTATTTCAACAAGGTCTTGATGTTGCTATTGAAGAACAGAAATCAGAGGGTATGGAGGAGAAAGAATGAAAGACGACAACCGATTAGCATGTGGTGCAATTCAAGCATGTCTCTATAGGGAAGAAAGGTATCCATTCTCTAAGGAGACATCTGCTAACAAACTATGGAAGGAGCTAGAAGAAAAATTTCTGAAGAAGAGCAGCCAGAATAAACTCTACTTGAAGAAAAGATTATTTCGGTTCGATTATGTTCCTAGTACTACCATGAATGAGCACATCACCAACTTTAATCAGTTAGTTGTTGATTTATTGAATTTGGACGTGACTGTTAATGATGAAGATAAGGCTTTGATGTTGTTGGGATTACTTCCTGAGGAGTTTGAATTCCTTGAAACTACTCTACTTCATGGGAAGGCTCAAGTAACTTTCAGTGAGGTAACTGATGCATTGCGTATTTATGAACAACGAATGAAAGAAAAGATTAACAGTGCAGGTGGACCAGCAGTAGAAGTATTAGTGATGAGAGGTCGCTCTTAAAACAGGAAGAAAGAAAAGAAAGGGGGATCAAAATCTAGACCAAGCAAAGATGAATGTGCCTTTTATCGGGAGAAAGAGCATTGGAAGAAAGATTGTCCAAAGTGAGAAATAAAGGCAAGTCTGATAAAGTGAAAGCTGCCACGATCTCAAATGTTGCTGAATTGGAGGAAGATTCAAATTTCTCATTAGTGGTAGAAGAATATGATGATACCTCAAATCTGTCATTGAGTGTCACATCATCAATATATTCTTCTAGTACTTGGATCCTAGACTCTGGATGCTGCTATCATATGTGTCCGCATAGAGAATGGTTCTCTGATTTCAGAGAAATGGAAGGCCTAATTGTCTACACAGTGATTGATAGCCCTTGTTCAATCAAAAGGATTGGCACAATTCACTTGAAGGATCGTGATAGAACAATCAAAATCCTGTCAGAAGTTAGATAGGTGCCAGATTTGACAAGGAATCTAATTTCAACTGGAATTTTGGTAACACAAGGATTCCATATAACACAAGTGAATGGAGTAATGAAGATCACTTCAGGAGCACGAGTGGTGATGAAAGGGGTCTAGAGAAGCAATAACTTTTATTACTACCAGTGTGGAGTAGTTACTGAAATGGCAGCCATAGTGGCTTCTGTAGATGATAAGGAGATAGAAGCAACCAGACTTTGGCATATGCGCTTGGGATATGCTGGTGATAAATCCTTGAAAACTTTATCAGATCAAGGATTATTGAAAGGAGTGCTACCATGCAAGTTGGATTTCTGGGAGCATTATGTCAAAGGAAAGCAAACAAGAGTGAAATTTGGAATAGCAATCCACTACTCCAAGGGTATTCTGGACTATGTTCACTCTGATGTATGGGGACATTCTAAGATGGCTTCATTGGGAGGAAAGCACTATTTTGTGACCCTTGTCGATGACTTTTCCCAAAGAGTGTGGGTGTACACTATGAAGACAAAGGATGAAGTGTTAGACATTTTTCTCACTTGGAAAAAGATGGTGGAAAATCAGATAGGCAGAAAAATCAAATGTCTCCAGATAGATAATGGTGGAGAGTATAGAAGTGACCCATTTATGAATGTTTGTGCTGATGAAGGAATACTGAGGCATTTTTCAGTTAGAAATACACCACAATAGAATAGGGTGGCAAAACGCATGAACCGAACATTACTAGAGAAAGTTTGGTGTATGTTGTCTAATGCTGGGTTAGGCAAACAATTTTGGGCTGAGGCTGTGACTTATGCCTGTCATCTCATTAATTGACTACCATCAACTGCTATTGGAGGTAAAATTCCATTGGAGAAGTGGTCTGGTAAACCTGCTACAGATTATGATACTTTACATGTGTTTGGTTGTACTGGTTACTACCATGTAAAGGAGTCGAAGTTGGATCCAAGAGCAAGAAAGGCATTGTTCATGGGGATCACTAGTGGAGTTAAAGGATACCGTCTATGGTGTCCTGAAACTAAGAAGATAATTTTCAGCAAGGATGTCACTTTTGATGAATCTACTATGTTGAAAAAGGTGACAATTGGTCAGTAGACAGATGGTACTTTGCAACAAGTCAAAGGAACTCCAAAATAGGTGGAGTTTGATAGAATGGTAAATCCAGCTTTGAAGGAAGATATAGAGGTAGGTGGAGATACTCCTGTAATAGAGGAAGTTTTTGATGAAGAAGAGGAGTCAACTCAAGAACCTCTACAGCAACAACAAGCCCAAATACAACATGTGCCAATTGCATTGAGCAAAGCAAAGAGGACCATTACAAAGCCTCTTCGCTTTCGCAATACTTTAGTATGTGCTGCCTTAATTGATGAAATTCCCGCCACTTATAATGAAGCAATTCAAAGTGCTGATGAAGACAAGTGGAGGAATGCTGTGAATTAAGAAATGAAATCCCTTGAAAAGAATCAGACGTGGAAGCTAGCAAGTCTGCCTAAGGGAAAGAAGGCAATTGGATGCAAATGGGTTTATGCAAAGAAGGATGGATTTCCTAACAAGTCAGATTTTCGCTGCAAAGCAAGGTTGGTAGCTAAAGGCTACGAACAAACAGAGGGAGTTGATTACAATGAAGTGTTTTCTCCAGTTGTGAAACACTCCTCAATTAGAATCTTGTTGGCCTTAGTAGCACAATTGGATTTGGAACTAGTTCAGCTAGATGTAAAAACTGCATTTTTACATGGAGATTTGGAAGAGGAAATCTATATGACTCAGCCAGAAGGATACAAAGTTGCTGGAAAAGAAGACATGGCATGCAAACTTGAAAAATCATTGTATGGATTGAAGCAATCCCCGAGGCAGTGGTGCAAGTGATTTAACAAGTTCATGCAAAGGCAGAAGTACACAATAAGCAAATATGATCATTGTGTACATTTGCGCAAGCTACCAGACGGATCTTTCATTTACTTTCTTCTTTATGTCGATGATATATTGATAGCTTCAAAGAATAAAGAAGAAATTGAAAATCTGAAAACTCAACTCAGTCAAGAGTTTGAGATGAAGGATCTAGGAGAAGCTAAAATGATTCTTAGCATGGAGATTGACAGAAATAGAAAATTGGGGAGACTTTGTTTGACTCAAAAGTAGTATTTGAAGATGGTACTAAAGTGTTTTGGTATGAATGAACAGTCAAAACCTGTTAGTACACCACTTGCTCCTCATTTCAAATTTAGTGCATCATTGTGCCCACAGAATAATGAAGAACGAGCATATATGGCAAAAGTACCATATGTAAATGCTATTGGTAGCTTAATGTATACTATGGTATGTACGAGGCCTGATATTTCCCAGGCGGTTGGGGTTGTCAGCAGATATATGCATGATCCTGGAAAGGAACATTGGCAAGCTGTGAAATGGATTCTGCGGTACATCATGAACACTGTGGATGTTGGATTGATATTTGAGCGGGATGAAAATGTGGGTCAGTGTGTTGGATACTGTGACTCGGATTATACTGGTAATCTAGACAAGCGTCGATCTACGACTGGGTATATATTTACTTTAGCTAAAGCACCAGTAAGTTGGAAGTCTACCTTACAATCAACAGTAGCTTTGTCTACAACAGAGGCAGAGTATATGGCAACTACAGAGGCTGTTAAGGAAGCAGTTTGGCTTCAAGGGTTGCTTGATGAGCTAGGATTCAAACGGAAGCATATCAAGGTGCATTGTGATAGTCAAAGTGCTATACATTTAGCAAAGAATCAGATTTATCATGCAAGGACAAAGCATATTGATGTCAAGTATCACTTTGTGAAAGAGATTCTGGAAGAAGATCATATACAAATCCAAAAGATTCATATCACTAAAAATCCTGCAGATATGATGACGAAAGTCGTGACAGCGATCAAGTTTCAACATTGTTTAAACTTGATCAATGTTTTGAAAACTTGAAGTCATCCTTTAAAGACACTACTAAAGTTTGCATGGAAGATTGAAGAATTTGGATATTCGCCAAGGTGGAGAATTGTTGATTGTGTCTCATATCACACATTGAAAATTTGGTGATTTGAGAATTTTGTAGAGTTGTCTTCCTCCCACATGGAAAAGATAGAAAAATTGAGGGATCTTTCAAGGCTATATAATGGAAGCCTCCTTTTGTTATCAACTCATCCCACAAGCAAGTCTTTACACATTTGGCTTAGTTTGTTCTCTTCTTTCTCTCTTGTAATATTTCTTCTATATAGTGAAATATTATTTAGTAGTATCCGAGGACATAGGCATAATTAACCGAATCTCGTTAAATTTTTCGGTGTTCTTTTATTATTTAATAGCTATTTATTTGGTGGGAATACTCTAATTTCCACAACAGTTTTGTATGTCAGTGGTCTTTGGTCATTTGAGGTTATAGATTGGGGTGTTTTTGTCAGGTTCAGTGGATGATATGGTAACTTGTTGTAGGTGTCGAAGGAGGGTCTCTTGGGCTTGTTTTACTGTGGGGTTTTGGGGTTCTATAGATTTCAGTTGATCACGTTCAGGTGAAGGTTGCATGTTGTTCTTTACAGCCTTTTATTGAACTGTGTGTATTTCGGCATTATCATGAAAAAGAGGTCTAATAGCAGTTCCGCTTTCTCCTTCAATCTTATTGTGCACAGCCCTGGGACGTTGAAAAGGGGAGGCTATAAGTTTGGGTCCATAAGGTAATTGACTCAATGATGCCTTCTCCTCCTTTTTGAAATGGTCACAATTTTTCAATGTATGTCCAATCATCCCACATATATAGCAATAAGTAGGAAGAGCTTCATATTTCAGAGGAATCCATAGGCAATTTCCATTCAAGTTCAGGTTAATCCCTCTTAAAAGAGGTTTGGTCAAGTCATGATGAACTTTAAATCTCAGATACTTCCCAGTCTGAGCAATTGTTGAATTGTCCCATTGCTGGAAACCCCCAATTTTATTGGCTAATAGTTGGCTATCGATTCTTTCATCAACTTCAAGGGGAGATCATAAGCACGGGTCCAAACTGCCATTTTGGTAATTTTGATCTGCGAAGGTTGTTTAGTACCATTCACCTTTGTAACCGCAAAAAGATGTCCATCAAAATGCCATGGTTCATTGGAAAGAGCCCAGTCCATATCAATTACAGAGGCAAAATTAATTAGGAAGAGATTTTTACCCCATTCTCTAATTGACAGAGATTTGCACCGTTTCCATGACCGCTGTAGAGTTTCCATTAACGCATAAGTGTTGAAACTTTTATTAGAGCAAAGTTTCCCTGCCAGACATAGATTGGCTGGGTCTGTTTCATTCAGATCTGTTTCTCCTCAATCACCACTTCTTCCATTTCAAGCAATGTTGGCTTGACCATTTAGGTAATTTGATTCTCCATCCAAAAATAGATACGCAGCAGAATATATTCCTGACACCGAAAGAGGACGATCAAAGAACAAACACCTATTGAACCTGCACGAAAAAGAAACTAAAAACAACAGAAAAAAAGGTGAAAAAAGAGGTTAGCAAGGCTAAAAGGAGGAGGCTGTATGATGAGCCGATTTGGCAAAGAGAATCAGATAGAAAGGGACCCTAAAGGTTAACTGATGTCACTCCAAGAGTGAAACCTAAAACCCTCACTAGGGAGAGGAAAGACATAACTCTCACTGGGGAGAGGACTATTTTATGTTTTTGGTATTCACATCACATCCCTTTCTCTTTAATTTTTTTGAGTAACTCTTTAAATTTATTTTTTAGTTATAAAATGTGTTCGTGACTAAAAATATCTTTCTAATACAAATTTTGCAATCTCTTCATTTTTTTCACATCATCACCATTGATGGGTTAATTATTTCAAGGTTTATTGAATTTTACCGAAATTATAAATTTGTAACCGAATTTCAATTTAACTTTTTGGTAACTAAACATTAATTTTGTTACATCTGGGTTTTAACTGATATGGACATATGAGAAGAAATATTCTCATTATATTCTGTACACATAAGCTCCTTCTTTCCATATCACGAAATAATAATATAACGTATAGCTCACTAAACTTTCATTTTATTACAAAATGGATAATAAACTTTAATTAATGTCTTTTTGGTTATTTGATATTGAGAATATTTTTCTCAGATGTCCACATCAGCTAAAACCAATATGATTTATGAAACAAAATTAATATTTAATTATAAAAAATTATAAACTGAAATTCGATAATCATTTTGAAATTTCAGCAAAGTTTGATTGCTCTGAAATAATTAACCCCGTTGATGAGAGAGATATCTAGTATGATAATCTCACAACCTACTTTATTTTGTTGCCTTTTGTCGCAATAGAGACCAATTAATTCCTTATATGTCTTGTTCTTCACCATCATCAGCCATGTTGCCACTCATTTATCAGTCTTGATCTGGCTCTATCAATATTCAGGCACCACTCTTTTTTAGTAGACAATGGACTATCAGATCGGATTCGATTCTTCTTTTGGCATTGACAGCTAAAACAATAATGGATATTGGGCAAGCTGGTAATTCATTTTTAAAAATCAAAATCTATTTATTTCAAATATTTATAATTTTGAAAAATTAGTTTCCTAGACTTAGCCTAATTGTGGAGATTCAAATCCCCTTTCGCTCAACTATAAAAAAAAATAATGGAAATTATAATAATTATACTATCCGTAAAATACCAGCTTTCTTTTTTCTTTCTCAAGAAAACATTAAATTATATTTTTTTTATAAGTGGAGTTTATTAAGAAGCCACAAGAAGTAGCAAAAGAACCAACTAAGTAGATATCGCACAAGAAGGCTACATCCACTTCGAAGGTCAAAACACCTAATGGCAACCAAAAATTGACTCCATAGATCTAAAAACATCCATAGCAGAATAATTAAAAGTGAAATTTCTTGATTTATACAAAAAAATAGCTTGGGATATACATTTGAAAATCGTATCCTGAATGTTTTGAATCTTCTCATCGAATATCCTTCTGTTTCTATTTTTCCATATTTCCCAGATTATGAAATACCTAAGAAAATTCCAAAGATGCTTATAACCGCGGAAAGGGGTCGCATGAATCCAAATCTCGAAAAAACAATTAATAGAATTTTACAATGGCATAACAATATTGCATGTATCTAATTAAGAACCATACCCATATTGGACTTGCATAATTACAATGAATTAGGAGATGATCTAAGGTTTCCATTGTGTTAGGACAAGAATGGCAGTAAGCATTTTCAAGTGAAAGAATACCACAGTTATGTAGGAAAGCAAGGGAGGATACCTTATGATGACAAGAAAGCCATGCAAAGTGCAAAATTTTTGAAGCAAGACCTTTCCAGAGAAGCTTAAAAACTTGAGATTGTTGGTTTTCCTGATCTTGAGAAGCCTGTGAGAAACCGGCAGACCAGTAGCCTTTTTTTATTGCCCTTCCATTTAACAATATCTCTCTCATCAGAGTGATTCAAAGAGATCTAGGAGACCAACCTCTTTAACTCTTCAGATTGAAGCATCTCTCCTCCTCTCGATCTTCTGGTGGTATTTGTAAAGGTGTTTTGTAAGGATATTATAATGATCATTTTCAAGATATTAAAGGGTATATTTGCTTTATAAGTTTTATTGTAATAAATAATCATCATAATATCCTTATAAAATTTCATTTTTATTCCTATTGAGACGTCTCAATATGAGACGTTTAGCATTGTCCTTTATAAAATACTCCCTTCATTCCACGAAAGTTGCTTGATTTGACTCAGTTTTTGTATCCCAAATAAGTTGTTAAGTTTCAATTTTTTACATACAATCTTCCTAACTTACCCTTATTAATGATACTTGTGAAAATTCGAATGCATTTTTTCCTTTACCAATCAAAGGCTAAAATGGAAAAAAAAAAAAAAACAAAAGACATTTATTGCTTTTCTATTCCACTTTTCTAATATGAAAAAATGTACTATAATTTTGAAATAGAATTAGTTCTTATAAAAAAATAATTATGGTAAAATCTGTGAATTAAAATTGTGAGACAATTAAAATGTTCCAATGTTTACCATATGTGCATCATCATTTTTTTAGAGCATGCATCATCATTTTAAACATATATTTGTATATATTTGAAAAAATAACTAAAAAATTTAAGAATTAATTTGAAACACTTTAAAATCTAAAAATATACATACAGTAAAACCTTTATACAATCACATTATTAAGACCTTATAAATTTTATTTTATTACTACATAAAATTTATAACTTAATATAACTTGAGGTGATCTATAATTGATCCATGCAAGTTTAGATTAGAAATTTTTATTCTTATATAAGTTTATTTTGATATAAAGATTCTATTGGATTTAAAATTAGTGTATGCTAGGAGTTCTGGTGCTGCAACTGCTACTATATCGGCTCCAGTCGTTAGCTCTAAGGTATAAGCTAGAACTGTTGTCACCACTTCAATTACCCCAGTCATATCAACTGGTGCTAGTGTTAGCAGCTTGGTGGCTTCAACCGTTGGTGCTATTTCCTCCGCCACTTCAGTGGGTGTATCTATCGCCGTCTGTTCTCTGCCCGCCTCAGGGGCGGCTCACACTCACTCAATTGGGGCCATCATTGCTATTAAGAGAGCGGGTTCCTCTACTGCCCCTCCTCGATTTGACGGCTCGGCAGTATACGATGATGGGTTTTATTGCCCATACGTTTTGAGGAAGGTCTTCTGCGAGGAATCTGGAGCACCTCTCGTAGTCGACGATTTTCTCCATGCTAACCGCAAGCAAATTTTGATGGAGAGCAATGGTGTTGCGAGGAAGTTCTCCGAGTTGGTTGCCTCCCAAGGGACATGGCCAAACTAAGGTCTGTCCTTGAAATGAAGCTGCTTGGAGAGACCCGCAAGCTCTGTTTTTCTGTAAGTATAGTATTTTGACTAACAATTTTTTCATAATTTCATATGTTTATTGGTTACTTATTTCTGCTGATGTGTGTTTCAGACTCTTCAACATCTTGAAGCCTTTTGGCATGGCTCATGCTAATGCTGTTAAATTAAGCAACATAATCATTGCTGATTTAAATAAAGCTAATATTGATCTGGCCAAGGTGCTTGATGAAGTTAAAGAGAAAGATCAAGCTCTTGTTGATGCCACCAAATCGATGAAGGAGGAAGAAATTGCTCAGCTTTCTGGTAAGTTAGAGCAGTAGAAGAAGATGTACGCGAAGCTTCAGTAAAAGTATGAGGAGACAGGGTGGCTCAAAGCTGAGGTGGAGCAAGTAAACACTGAATTGAAGTCCTCTAATGCTGCTCTTATTTCGGAAAGAGATGGAGTAGTTGCTGAGCGGCTTCAGGAGCAGGAAACTACCAAACTTTTCACTAGCCAAGTGCTCGTTGCTTTTTACAAAGCTTGCAAGAAGAGAGTGGTTGAGGAGGCACGGGCGGCTGTGAAGTTGAACCTTGAGCTGCTTGAGGCTGATCGAGTGAGCTTGGATCACTTCAGCAAAGTATCTTTTGTCTCCTCCCGGCTTGCACAAATTGACATCAATGCGCTTTCCAACAAGGTCTGGTATAACTGTGCAAATGCTATTGGGGCCAAGGATGATTTTACTAATGATTTTTTTGATGAGGAAGATGACGAGGATGACGAGGATGATGAAGGTGATGATGATTGCCAACCTACTCCTCTTATTGCTGCTAAAAATCCTACTCCAACTCCTCCTCAGTCTAAAGAAATTTTACCACCTGCTACTGAACAAGGGGAGACTTCTATTGTTCCTTATATTCAAGATAATGCTCACCCTTTAACCGATGGCGATACTGTTGCACCCGACGGTGGCAAACAGGCCGGCCCCGGAGAAAATCAAGAGACTGATATTCATGTTGTATATTAGTTGCTTTTGTAATTTTCTTTGAACATCTTTTTTTCAACAATATTATTTTTTTTTTGAATGGAATTGTTGTTATATTTTTTCTTGAGTTGCATTATCTTGTGCCTTTGTTTTTTCCTTCTTATTTTGCCTTTTGAGTTTTTTGCAACTGTTATTTTTCCTGCTTTATTACCCACTTTTGGGTTTTTAAAAGCCCTTTGGTAGGACTTATAGCCTCTTTGCCTGGCTGTTTACAGCCTCTTATGGCGGGTTGATATGGCTTTACCTTTTGACTTGGGCTGTTTGAAGCCTCTAATAGTGGTTTGATAGGACTTGGCCTCTTCGCCTGGGCTATTTGAAGCCTCTTACAATGGTTTGATAGGACTTGGCCTCTTCGCCTAGGCTTTCTTGGAGCATCTTATAGCGGTTTGATATGTGCTATGTAGGATGAAAATAAGACAAAATATTGTTAGAACCCAAACTTTTTCATTAATGATTATAAAAGAGACAACTACAATTACTGATAGTATTTTCTCAATAGTTTGGCATTCCAGGTTCTGGGTAGGACAGTTCCATCAAGATTTGCCAATTTGTATGCCCCTTTGCCAAGTACGTCCATTATCTCATAGGGCCCTTCCTAGTTTGCTCCCAGCTTTCCTACTCATGCCTCACCTTTTCCCACATCTGCTCTTCGTAAGACTAGGTCTCCCACTTTAAAGTGTTTGACTCTTACTCTTTTATCATGATATCTGGCAGCTTGTTGTCTATATGCATCTGCTCGTATAGCAGCTTGGTCGCTTCTCTCATACAATAGATCATTATTAACATTTGTTGATTCTTCATTTTCTTCTTCATTGTAGTTTAACACACGCCAGGGTGGGAATGTTATTTCTATTGGGATCATTGCATCCATGCCATAGGCCAAACAAAAAGGGGATTCTCCAGTAGCTTTCCTGGGAGTTGTTCTATAGGCTCATAATACACTGTAGAGTTCATCTACCCAGCCGCTTTTCAAATCGTCTAGCCGCTTCTTGATCCCTTCCAGCAGAGTTCTGTTGGCATTTTTCGTTTGGCCATTAATTACGGGTGTGCCACTGATGAGAAGTGCACCTCTATATGCAAGTTTCCATAAAAGCTTCAGAATTTCTCACAATCAAACTGCTTTTTATTATTTGTAATCAAGGTGTGGGGGATGCCGAACCTACAGATGACTTCATTTATAAAGAACTTCTCAATCTTTTCTTCACTTATGGTGGGTACTGGCATGGCTTCTATCCACTTCGTGAAGTGATCCACGACCACAATCAAGAACTTTCTTTAGTTGGATGCTTGTAGGAAAGGACCAAGGATATCCATTCCCCACACGGCAAAGGGTCAGGGGCTTCCAATCAATGATTGACAACTAGCCGGCAGATGGCTCACTTTAGCATATTTCTGACACTTATCACATTTTTCCATCAATCCCTATGCATCTTTATACATGGTTGGCTAGTAATACCCTTGAATGAGTGCTTTTCTGACCAGTGTAGGGGCTGCTTTATGTGACCCGCAAATACCTTCATGAATCTCCCTCGTTAGGTGTAGGTCATCTCCTGCTGACACACAGCAGCACCATGGATGAGATCTAGCTTTTAGGAACAGAACTCCATATTGATAATGGTAAAGTGAAGCAATTGCTTATAGTCTTTGTGCTTCTTTCCTGTCATCTGGCAGCTCTTCTATTGTTTTGTAGGCAATGATGGGTTTCATCCACTCAGCCACCTCTGCTATTTTCAGGACTTCCTCTCCATCAACACTTGGACAGGCCAACTCTTCCCTTAATGGGATTTTATGGAAAGCTTCTGCCCCTTCAGCCGCTACTTTGGCCAGCAAATCCACCTCCTTATTCTCCTCTCTAGGGATTTGACATACTTCCACCTTGCCGCCTCTATCTGAGATCCTTTGTAGTAGCTTCTTAACTTTTTCCAGATACTTCACCATTAGAGGCTCTTTTGCAACAAAATTTCCATTTATTTGATTCACCACCAACTGAGAGTCACTGTATACCACCGAGTTTTTTGCTTTTACTTTTTTTGCCAGCGACAAGCCGGCTATCATAGCTTCATACTCTGCCAGGTTGTTAGTTGCTTTAAACATAAGTTTCAGAGCATAGATGATTTGGATTTTACCTGGTCCTATTAGAAGGACTCCGGCTCCTGCTCCTTTTTCGTTGTTTGCACCATCCACGTATAACTCCTATTTCTTTGGCACACTTTCATTCACCTACTCCTCCTTATCTCCCCCTATTTCAGCCACAAAATCCACGAGGACCTGTGCCTTTAGAGCGGTTCTTGGCTCGTATCTTACATCGTGCTCCCCCAGTTGGATAGACCAATTAACCAACCGCTCGGATGCTTCTGGGCGCTCTAAGGCTTTTCTCAGTGGCATATTTGTTCTCACCACTATAGTATGAGCATGAAAATAGGCCTTCAGTCTCTTACAAGCCTCAACAACCGCCAGCGCCAATTTATCTATCATCGGATATCTGAGCTTCGACCCTTTCAGTACTCTACTAACATAATAGATCGGCTTTTGTTCCCCATTTTCCTCTCTGATTAACACACTAGCAATTGCTTCTTCTGCGGCAGCCAAGTACAAGTATAGCCGCTTGCCAGGCATTGGTTTGCTTAGAACTGGTGATCAAGATAAGAAATCTTTGAGCTTTTCAAAAGCTTTTTGATGCGGGCTTTGCAAGTATACACAATCGAATAAGTAATAAAGTGATGAGTAGAGTATCGTTCCCACAGAGATTATGATTTGATTTAATTATGATATTAATTATTTCAATCTAGCTAGATCAAGATAAATATATTGCTTTGATTAACTAAAAGGACTAATTAAATTAAAATAAAAGCAAATAAATTCTAAAGGTTATAATCAATATAGCTAAACTCAAGTATAAGGTAGATTTCATTGATTTCCCCCTATTTAATCTAATCAAGTTTCTCATCTATGAAACTAGGTAAATTGTTTATAATCTATTCCTAGACTTATAAAACTGATTCTATTAATTAATTAAACCCTCTAATTAACTCATCTTTCGACACAATTAATCTTGAAAAATAATCAATCAATAAAATTATTAATCATAACCTTAAAACGCCCAAAGTTTATTAAAATAATATTCCTATTCAAATTAATAAACTTTGGTTTTATTAATTGGAGCTCTTATATAGCTCAACTTCTGAAGCAACTATATAATCTCAAATCATGAAATAAAGGTGATCAAGCTTCAATCAAGCACTAATGCAAATTAAAAAAAATTCATAGATCTAGGGAGAAAATCAAATTAAATTAAATAAGGTTTAAAATCAACTACATTATCCTATACTTGAAAAAGAAAATTAGTTCATGAAGAATGGAAGAAGAACACCCAAACAATAATTACAAGTTGAGAGAAACATGAAGAAAGAAAGAAAACCCCTTTTTAATCTTGAATCTTCAATCTTGAACTTCCCCCTTGAAAATCTTCCTTGAATGGTGGAATTTATGTGTGTCTTTTGTAGAGAGAGAGTTGCTTCCTCTAGAGAGATGATTATTATTATTTTCTGCTGTATTCTGCTGTTTATATATGTATCTTTAAGTCCAAAATTGGAATAGGGTTGGATTCCTTCTTTTTTTAGCTGTTTTCATCACAACATAATCACAACACAGGTTGGCTAACCCATGTCGTGTCCATGTCTCGTCCTTTCCATCACCACACGTGTTTTCATCTCACCATTAGGTATGGTCGTCAACATGACTTTGACATGACTTGGATATATCTCGACATGACCAGGATATGACCATGACATGACCTGGCTATCCCATGTTGCAACCAATGTCAGGCCTTTTTTTACTCTTTTTTCTTTGATTTTCAACCAAAGTTCATAATTCAATCTAATAGACAAATAAACAGCAAAATCAATTATTCTTAAGGTAAAATAACATTAAATATAAGGAATTTTGATTATAAAATATATATAAAATTAACCCACATCAATAACTTAATTAGACGTTGACACTGATGCAATATTATTTTCATATACTAGTAGAATAAGTTCGCTCGGTAGTCGGTACACATGTTTTATACAGTACAAGGCAGATCCTATTGGCCAAGATTTAAAGTGTTCACATACTGTTCATATACTAAAAAGAGTTTGAGTTCAAATTTAAATTTTAAATTCATTTAGTAATTAAACCCACTTAGTTTGAGCTATATTTATATACGAGTCTAATCAACCTTTATTAAGTTTAATTTTTATATATAATTATGAATTAAAAATATTATTTTATCATAAAGTTATTTTCTAAAAATAATAATGGTCATAATATAATATGTATGAAAAATATATAA
>CANYLF010347244.1:0-11416 GCA_948193215.1 Bocquillonia castaneifolia
AATATTCCAAAGAAATTCAAGAATATAAATTAAAATTATATAAAATATTAGTTTGAAAATTATATAATGAATGATATCATGCTATCATATCCTATAAACTTTTTCAAATAAAAAAATTACTAACACAAATAAATACAAAAAATTAAAATAAATTAATATGATAAAATTTCACATTTTAAATATAATATGTTTTTTTATTTTATATAAATATTAATAATTCTTTTTTTAATATGTATTTCAATAAATAATTAAAATTAACTATTCATTCACTTATAATTACATATTATTACAAAAAAATAAGTTAAACAAATTAACAAGTAAAATATTAGTTGCAAAATAATAACAAATTTGACATAATTAAATTTATAATAAATTATCAAACTCTATTTCAAAATATTTGTAAGGTTATAGATCTTAATATTAATTATTGATATTTTTTGTGCAACAGGTACTATACTATACATGATAACAAAAACATAAACGTTCACAATAGTCATCAAAATGGGAAAAAGAATGTCACACCCAAACTTATAATATCAACATGAATATTGTAACCCATAATTAGCCTGTAATTAATGTTATAATTATTTTAAGAAAATTTTTAAGTTGGTACACATATTAAACAAGATTAAAAATTTTAGTATTTGAATTATTTTAGCCAATTTAAGCACTTTTTCTCCAATCTAAGTTTATATTCATTCATAATATACTTAGATAGACCTTAAAATTAATTTAGAACAATTATAGAAGTCAAATACAAAAAAGTTACTATTGGGGCAGCAAGCTATGCAAGAACAGAATTAAAATTCATGTTTGAAAACTTAGAGTATTTCACCCTCTAAACGAATTAGTTTTGGTCTGAATTTTGTAGGGTTTTTAGGTGACTTATTAAGGTATCAAATGGTCAAAATTTTAGAGGAAAAACTATTGATTAACTAGCTTCAAGTTGCTTCTCAAATTGAGTTAATACAATACCAATATTTTGAGACGGTATATAAAATATTATACATAGCATTCTATCCTGCAATTTCTCACACAACATTATTCTTTTCACAAACTTGATGGTTAACTATATCACACATATATTATAATCATATCATATTTTACATTCCCAAAATATCCTGTCCAACATGTATTCTCCTCTGGCCCACCTGATTATGTTGATGATGCAAAATTTGAGCAATGCGCAGCTAGGACTTTATACTACCATGCAGACCTGGGAAAAAATTGCCAAATGGTGAACTGGTGACTCAATAAGAATTTAATTAACTAAACCAAGATTACATTAAGCAAAAATTACCATACATACAATCAGAATCAATTCCAACCATCAATCACATTCAAAACTCAACCAATTTAACATCTCAAACCATCAACAATTTCAATTCACATAAATTTTCATCAAATTAGGATTGGATGACTCAACCTCATAGTTCCTTTCTTTTCCTCGTATAATTTCACATTTAGGTGGCCATCGACGAGACTATCCGCTCGGCTCAGTCTCACCATCTCACATATACGGGTAGTTATCCGCCCGGCTCAGCTTTCCCGATCACACGCTTATCACATCTCATCACACGCTTATCACATCTCAAGAGTCATCTTTTTTCCCATTCACAATCAGAATCAATTCACACCACCAAATTTCACAATCAATTCACCACTTCTCAATCAGTAAAAATTTCATCAAAATCACCCATTCACAATTCAACCAATTTTCACATCAATTCACAATTCTTAATTCAGCCATGAAAATCACAAATTCACAATTCAACAATTTTTCACTTCAATTCACAATTCTCAATTCTCAATTCAATCAAATAAATTACCAATTATCAACATCAACCCAACTCATCAAGAACATAACAAATAAGCAATAATAGTAATTTTCATTCAACATATATAAAGTTTAATCAATTAAATACTTACCAAAAATATAGTACAACAAGTAGTCCTAATGATCTTTTCTTACAACTTCTTTGCCTTTGGATTCACCTAGTCACATAATCAATTCAAATGCAATTCAACAACAAACATATACATATTCTCATCATTAATCTACCTACATCATAAAAATTTACTAAATGAATACCTATACAAGATTTAATATGATGAATGATATGAATGATACATGACAACATGCATGTACATGTAGACAACTTACATGTACAAATTTTAAAAATTCACCAGAAATTATATACACCTGATAAAATTTTAAATTTTTATAGGGTTATACTTCCATCAAATCTGAAATTGTAGCAATAAGAATCACCTCAAAATCATCTGTATAAATAAAGTTATGATTTTTCTAATACAGCTACTCCTTTTTCTGTATAAATAGAGTAATCCAAAGTTTAACCTTCAAAACCTAACCACATGGATGAATTTTCTTCTAAAATTTTACAGGATTGTAGAGGACCTACTAAAGTCTTCATGGCCACCAATTTCATCCAATTTGGACTTGTATAACTCAAGTTATGATCAAAATACTAAGGCTGTTTTTCAGAGTATAAAAACAGAAATTTATACTTTGAATAAATTCATGTATAAACTTCAAAATAATATTATGTCCACAAATTAATACATTATTCATACTTAATCAAGTCTTAATAACATGATTATAACTTAAAATCATATTTTTCCCAAATTTTTACATGAACCCTAATTATTATTCAATTGATTTTTCTCTTCAATCTTAAGCTTTAAAGATAAATTTTTGATGAAGAAGTGAAAGGAGGCAGCAAGTAAAAGAAAAAGAAGAAGTGGAAGATAGAAGGAGGAAGGAGGAAGGAAGAGATAAGGAAAAGAAAAGAAATGAGAAAGGAATGGAAAGTTACGGTAAGTCTAATACTCCTTTTCCCTTTTATTTTATTATTATATGTATCATCATCATCATCATCATATTATCATCATATAACACTCTCCATAAGCCCTCACTAAAATTCTACTACACAAATAACTCCTCCAACTTTTCCTACAATTAGATCCTTATTCTACTCTAACTTCCATAAACTTTACTCTACACAATACTCTTATACCACATTATATTATGCAATGTATCACATATAAATATTATACAAATAATATGATGTATGATGTGGTAATGCATAATTAATTATTTTCTAAATTTTTATAGTCATGACAAAGAAAGCAAGGTAAATAATTTTTTAATATAGACACAATAATAAATATTAATATGATTTAATATATATAAAAGAATAATGTATTTATTTATATGTAGGGGAAGAAAATATCATCTTAAATTTTGGACAGCCAAAAGAAGAATGTCAGTTTTGTGGTGCAATATTTTGGAAAGAAGAAAGTACCGGAAAAGATTCGAAAACCAAAAGAATGAAATATTCTTCATGTTGTAATAATGGAAGATTAAAATTACCACTTCTAAAACCTCCTCCTAAATTTCTAGAGTATTTATTGACTTCTAATAATGATAAAATAGCATCAAAATTTCAAAAAGATATTAGAATATATAATTCAATGTTTGCAATGACATCTACAGGTGGAAAAATTGATCATGAAATAAATAAAAAACACGGACCATATACATTTCGATTGAGTGAACAAAATTATCATTTTATTGGATCTTTATTACCACCAGAAGAAAATCATCCTAAATTTGTACAATTATATATATATGATACTGATAATGAATTAAATAATAGAATATCCACTTTTTTAAATTCAGAAGATATAACAAAAATAGATGAACAAATTGTACAAGGTTTAATAGAAATGCTTGATGAGAATAACGAAATCATTAAACATTTTCGAATAACAAGAGATAGATTTAAAGAAAACAACACAATCTCATTACGATTAAGATTATTAGGAAAACGAAATAATGATACATTACAATATAATACTCCAACTAGAAGTGAAATTGCTGGCTTCATAGTTGGAGATTTAGGTTGTGAAGGTAAACATAGAGATATTATTATAGAACATAAAATTCAAGGTTTGAAAAGAATAAGCGATTGTTGTAGACACTGAATTTTTGGATGCAGGTACGTGGAAGCGGCATGGGAGCCTAGTGATGAATACGGTCTAGTTTAGACCACTTTGTTACGCAGTTTCTTGTAGAAAAGAGCTGGAGAAAATAAATAACAGTTATTTCAAATGTGCTAAATATTTTCAAAATATGTTTTTGGCATAATTTAGGGTCCGAACAAGTGTTTAAATATTTGTCTGAACCTTAAATACGGCCCACTTAAACCAGAAAATCATTTTGAGCCCAAAAGCCCACTAGGCCTAATAATAAACATCCGGCCGAATGTTCAATGGTCCGGTCGGATGTTCATTTTTGAAAATTATTAGTTATGGGAGCGTCTGCACGATCCGACAGAGGATAATGGGTAATGATTTGTCATGCTCCATCCACTCAGAAAAGCAGATTCTCCTCAAGAAAACCCTAATCTCATGACTATAAATAGAATGAGATGCAGCAGAAAAGGGGGGGATTCTCTGGAGGGACGAAGAGAATTTTTAGCAAAAAATAGTAATAACAGAGAGAAAAAAACATTATTTTTCATCAAAAACGGACAACGATTTTCTAAAGCAACTTCTTTGATTTTCAACGATTCAACAGCTCATTTTCTACCCGAAGCGGTAAGTTAACTCAATTCTGAGGGCAACCAACCATCCACTGCATCCAGACTAAGCGCATTTTCATATTTATTTTGTTTTAGTTATATTCTGTAATTCTTACATATTTCTCATATTAATTTTGTTTAATTTTCTGACTGCATATATGAGTTCTATGTGAAGCCAGGAAGATGTAGAACCTCTCACATTACAGAACGGGGCTCTGCAACTCCAACCTCAAAACTTCACAGCATCATTTTTTTGTTGTTATAATTTATTTTAACCATTCAAAATGGATCTTTGAGAGTCTGTATGAATTATCATTAGTTAATATACTGTGAATCTGCAAGAAAATATAATCATACAGGAAAAAAGACTTTGAGAGGACCAATTACAGGTCCGGTCGGACGTTCAAACATCTGGCTGGATGTTTGCATAGGTCCGACCGGATGTTCACTTTTCATTCGGATGTCCGACTTGCCTGGTTAAATTTAAATGCTCATCTGGCCGAATGGTCATAGGTCCGGCCAGACCTGCACGATGCAGAGATGGAAATAAAAGCTTCAAAGCAATAAATCAATTGAAGCTTCGAGGTCAATCGGTTCGACCTCTCCAGGTTGAATCGATCGATCGGTAAGATTTCTTTATGATTTTTTTTATATAAATCATCTAGATCTGTTTGTAAATAATTAATCGGACACTTAATTAATTAACCCGGTAATAAGTACAATCAAATGGTAGAAACTCATTTCACCTTTCCTTTCTTTAAGGGTGTATGTATACTCTCGTCATTTCAATATTTTGGGTAAATAATAAATGAATTAAAGTGCATATATTAATCCAAAAAAATATAAAAAAATAATTTAGAAACTAATTATGGATTTTCTGTCTATAAATAAATAAGGAAATAATCCACTCGGCTAATTGTTCATTAAAATAAATAGTAACCCACTGATACAGCCATCAGCATTCAATTAATCAGGGTTGAATATAACGGACTTAATGCAGAACTAAAATTTGATTAGAAACAATATTAGGCGCGCTCATTCATTGCATCCTACTTTTCGGGTGATTTATCGCTTTATATTGTTTGTCTTTGGTAGGAAATAATGACCTCATTACTTAATTAAATGAGAAATTGTCCCAAGTATGGATGACTCATTCCGAACCCAGAAATCATCTGGTGTGATGACGAATGGGATTTTCCCGAAAAGGAATCTTCCTGTTTGTTAATCACTAGGTGATCCCAAAGCAATTCGGTCCACATAAACCAGAAAATCATTTTGAGCCCAAAAGCCCACTAGGCCCGATAATAAACATCCGGTCGAATGTTCAATGGTCCGGCTTGATGTTCGTTTTTGAAAATTATTAGTTATGGGAGCGTCTGCACTATCCGACAGAGGATAATGGGTAATGATCTGTCATGCCCCATCCACTCAGAAAAGCAGATTCTCCTCAAGAAAACTCTAATCTCATGACTATAAATAGAATGAGATGCAGCATAAAGGGGGGGATTCTCTGGAGGGACTGTAGACGCTGAAATTTTGGATGCAGGTATGTGGAAGCGGCCCGGGAGCCCAGTGATGAATTTGGTCTATTTTAGACCAATTGATTACCCAATTTCTCGTAGAAGTAAGCTGAAGAATATAAGAAAAATTATTTTTAAATGTGCTAAATGTTTTAACATATTTTTGGCATAATTTAGGGTCTGAACAGATGTTTTAATATTTGTTCGAACCCTAAATACGGCCTAAATAAGCCAAAAAAATCATTTTAAAGCCCAAGGCCATTAGGCCCAGGATTGAACATCCAGCCGAATGATCAATGGTCCGGCCGGATATTCATTGCTGTCAAACATAATAATTCATGGGAGCGTCTGACGGATAACGGATAATAATTTTAATGCCACGACATGTTTAAAAGATATTCGATCTGTTTGGGAAAAGTTATGCTCTCTGTCGAGAGAATAACCCTAATCTCAGATAGTATATAAACCAACTTATAATGAACAGAGTAGAGGGACTTCTAAGATTAGAGGGGGTTGGCCATTCAGCATTCTAGGGCAAACAGATATTTCTTTCGCAAACAAGTTACAGAGAAGAAAAATGGAGGATTTTCGTAGACTTTGAACGACGATTTCCAAAACCTTTTCTTTGAATTTCAATCATTCAACAGCTCATCTACTACCCAAAGCGGTAATCTATCTCATTTCTGAGGGCAACCAACCACCCACTCATCCAGAATAAGTTCATTTCTTCATATATTTAATTTATGTTATGTACTGTCATTTTTACATTATTCTTAAACTAATTTATTTTGATATTCTAATAGCATATATGAGTTTTATGTGAATGCAGGGGTGTTTTGGACGTATAATATCTAAGTCTGGAGCCAAGTTACCATAATATTAATATTTCACAGTGTAATTTTTTTAGATTTTTTATTGTTGTTTTAATTTATTTTGAACGTCTAGAATTGTTCCTTAAGGGTCTGTTTATTCTATACATAGCTTGTACATCGTAAATACATCCAGACATGTAATATTTCAAAGAAAACAACTTGAGAAAGATGAATTGCAGGTCCAGCCGGACCTTCAAACATCCGATCGGATGTTCAATGGTCCGGCCGGACGTTCACCTTAACAACGAATGTCCCACCTGCTTGCTTAATTTAATTAGTTAAGGAAGAACATCCGGCCGGACCTTCACGTTGCAGGGCAGAAAATGAAGATTCTTAACCCGTGAGACTCCCGAAGCTTCAAGGTCGGTCGGTCTGTCCTCTTCCGGATAGATCGGTCGATCGGTAAGATTTCTTTTCATTTTTATGCAAATCACTTAGATCTATTTGTAAAATAATTAATTGGACATTTAAATGAGCAAATCCGGTAAATTAGTAAATAAAAATGGTAAAAATTCATTTCTCCTTTCCTTTCTTTAAGGTTGTTTGTTTGTTATTATTATTTTCATATATCCCAAAAAAATACAAAAAAATTGATTAATGTGCAAATATTAACCCCAAAAATAAAAAGAAATATAAAAATAAGTTAGAAACCAACTGTGGATGTTTTGCATGTAAATAAATAAGAAAATAATCCACCCGGTTAAGTATTACTAAAATAAGTAGAAACTCATTAAATCCAGCCAACCGCACTTAATCAAGTAGGGTTAATTATAGAGGACTAAATGCAGAACTAAAATTGATTAGAAACAATATTAGGCACGCCCATTCATCACATTCTACTTTTTGGGTGATTTACAGCTTTATATTGTCTGTCTCTGTCAGAAGATAATGACCTTATTACTTAATTAAATGGGAAACTACCTTAGTATGGATGACTTATTTCGAACCCAGAAATCATCTGGTGGTGATGATGAATGGGCTTTTCCAAAGGAATCTACCTGTTTGTTAATCACTGGGTGATCCGATGCAATTCGGGTGGCGACTCCACATTTTTCATAAAATCTAAAAATTCCATTTAGTGGGTATGTCACCATTGCCATTGGACACCAACCGACGGGCAGCGGCAATTAAGACGTGTCCCGGGCGCTCTGTCCACAAGGACGGAGAGAATTTTTAGCAAAAAAATAGTAATAACAGAGAGAAAAAATATTATTTTTCATCAAAAACTGACTATGATTTTCTAAAGCAACTTCTTTGATTTTGAATCATTCAACAGCTCATTTTCTACCCGAAGCGGTAACTTAACTCAATTCTAAGGGCAACCAACAGTCCACTGCATCCAGACTAAGCGCATTTTCATATTTATTTTGTTTTAGTTATATTTTGTAATTCTTACATATTTCTCATATTAATTTTGTTTTATTTTTTGACTGCATATATGAGTCTTGTGTGAAGCCAGGAAGATGTAGAACCTCTCACATTCTAGAACGGAGCTCTATAACCCCAACCTCAAAACTTCACAGCATCGTTTTTCTTGGATTTTTAGTTGTTGTTATAAGTTGTTTTAACCATTCAAAATGGATCTTTGAGAGTCTGTATGAATTATCATTAGTTAATATACTGTGAATCTACAAGAAAGTATAATCATACAGGAAAAAAGACTTTGAGAGGACCAATTACAGGTCCGGCTGGACATTCAAACATCCGACCGGATGTTTGCATAGGTCCGACTGGATGTTCACCTTTCATCCAGATGTCCCACCTGCCTGGTTAAATTTAAATGCTCATCCGGCCGGACCTTCACGATGCAAAGATGGAAATAAAGGCTTCGAAGCAATAAATCAATTGAAGCTTCGAGGTCGATCGGTTTGACCTCTCCAGGTTGAATCGATCGATCAATAAGATTTCTTTACTATTTTTTTTATATAAATCACCTAGATCTGTTTGTAAATAATTAATCAGACACTTAATTAATTAACTCGGTAATAAGTACAATAAAATGGTAGAAACTCATTTCACCTTTCCTTTTTTTAAGGGTGTATGTATATTCTCGTCATTTCAATATTTCGGGTAAATAATAAATGCATTAATGTGCAAATATTAATCCAAAAAATATAAAAAATAATTTAGAAACTAATTGTGGATTTTCTATCTGTAAATAAATAAGGAAATAATCCACTCGCCTAATTGTTCATTAAAATAAATAGTAACCCACTGATACAGCCATCAGCATTCAATTAATCAGGGTTGAATATAACGAACTTAATGCAAAACTAAAATTTGATTAGAAACAATATTAGGCGCGCTCATTCATTGCATCTTACTTTTCGGGTGATTTATCGCTTTATATTGTTTGTCTTTGGTAGGAAATAATGACCTCATTACTTAATTAAATGAGAAGTTGTCCCAAGTATGGATGACTCATTCCGAACCCAGAAATCATCTGGTGTGATGACGAATGGGATTTTCCCGAAAAGGAATCGACCTGTTTGTTAATCACTAAGTGATCCCAAAGCAATGCAGGTGGCGACTCCATTTTTTTCATGAAATCTAAAAATACATTTAGTGAGTAGTTCACCATTGCTATTGGACACCAACCGACGGGCAGCGGTAAGACGCGTCCCGGGCGCTCTGTCCACAGCGATCTACATCCCTTATTTATGTCTATGCAATATCCTATTTTATTTCCTCATGGAGAAGATGGCTACTACATTAATATTTCATATAATACAATTTCAAAAACTAAAATTAAAAGAGAATATGTAACTATGAGATAATTTTATGCATTTAGATTACAAATACGTAGAACTAAAGGGAAAACATTACTCAGCGCTGAAAAATTATTACAACAGTATATTGTTGATGCATATACCTGTATAGAAGAAGAAAGATTAGAATATATTAGGCAAAATCAATTAAATTTAAGATCTGAAATTTATTCAAGAATTAAAGATGTTGTATATTGAAATGATTTTATATCAAAAAATGTAGGAAAAATCATTTTACCATCAAGCTATACTGGAAGTCCGAGATATATATATCAAAATTATTTAGATGCTATGGCTATTTGTAAATCTTATGGACATCCTGGTTTGTTTATTACTTTTACAGCCAATCCTCAATGGCCAGTGAAATACCAAGAGGGGGGTGAATTGATGCGGAATTAAAAATTTTGGAGAGAAAAAAGATGAAGTAGAATGAACACATAAGGATTTATAGTGGTTCGGACCCAACTTGTCCTACGTCCACTCTCCCAAAGACCTCTTTAGTGCTCCACTAACTACAATAGTGATATAAGGGATTTCAAGGCTATCCCAAACCTTTACAATGAGTTTTACCCAAGGCTAACTCACAAACCCTAGTGTTTCCAAGAGGCTAACACCAAACATTTACAATAAGTTTTACAAATGGCTAACTCATAACCAACCTTAGTATTTCCCAACTCACAAAGATTTTACACTAGTACAATGGATAATTAATTCACTCAACCCAAGCAACAAATGCTCTAGAGTTCTAGCTACCCAAAACTAAACAACCAAATAGTTACAAATTATTGAAAAATAAGTTTACAAGAGTTTGGCTATCAAAGAATTAATGGTCTTACTTGAAGAACATTTATAATGGGTATTTATAGCCAAAATACCCAAAACTAGCTGTTAGAAACAACCCCAAAGGTGTCTCTAACGTCTAGTTGCTTTTACATTAAATGCACTAAAAACTGTCAGATCACGGGCGCGATCTGTCCAACGGCTAGTTTTTTAGGGACTCCATTGAATGTCGCGGGGGCGACATCTCTAACCGCGGGCGCGAGATCACTGGACAGGGGATGCCTTTGAGAGCGACTCTCTGTTTGATCAACCCACAAGAGCGATTCTCTAACCGTGAGTGTAAAATCACCAGGCAGAGAATGCTTTTGAAAAGAGCGGCTAGATTGCCTTGAGGAGCGGCTTGATTCCCTTTGACGAGCGGCTTCTGCTTGATCAAATTGCGGGGTCTATTTAATCCATCGCGGGCGCGACTTTGAACCTTAAGAAAGGGGCTCTCTGTTTCCCAAATCGCGGGTGCGACTTGGTATGTTGCGGGCACGAATTTATGTGTGCAAAAACCTTTTAAGTTCTCACCAAAAAGCCTGGGCGCGATTTCCTTTTCACAGGCGAACTATGTCGCTGGTCGCGGGGGCGATATTTTACCGCGGTCGCGGTTTGCAAGAGTCATTCAAAACTAACTTGGTTGAAAACCTACACACTTAGGAACTTTGTTAGACAAAGATAAAGGGTTGTTAAACTTAAAATAAGATGGATTGATACCACTAAAGCCAACAAATTGCATATCTCATAAAAACGTGTTTGCTTTCAGTGTCCAAATATTTTTTTTCTTTCTTAATTTGATTTAATATTGATTGTTGTTTATGGGTTAT